>CANSZD010002852.1:0-246311 GCA_947648045.1 Beta corolliflora
AGAGGCCTGATCTATCATTATCTCTAGTAGTATCAACCTTGATAGAGAAAATTATAAGGATTTCTATTTAGATGAGGAATAATTAATTAAGAAAGTAAAATACAATTATGTCAAAGTCTCTCTTGAAGTATACATCTCTCACAAAAACAAATTCATGAAAAAAGAATAAAGTGGAGACTACATTCATGGATTTTTTAATATCTTGAGTGTAAATATAGTCCGTATGATCAACCATAGACTTGCCCAACAAGCAATCTTCTCCGTCCATACTAGTGCAACCATCTAGTTTGATACTCAATTCCTGCTAGAACAAAAGCCAAACAAAACATATTATGCAATGTTTTTCTTTTCTAACATGGTATGAAAGTTATGTAACATATTTTTAAGTAATAATATAAAGTGGAGTTTGGTAACTCGTTGTGGTTGTTTTACTTGGTTGTTTTGACCTACTTTTTGTATTGATTACATATCTGTTAACCGTTTATGAATGTGCTTGGTAAACTTATACATTGGTGTTAGTTTTCTAAATGTTAAATGAAAGAAAAAACCAAAGGTGAATTTCAAAACGTTAGAACTCGTTCGGTATCGGCTGTGGTTTTCAGGTTTTGGTTTTTGTATTTAAAAGTCATTTAATATATGTCTTTATAATGGATAAAAAATTGGTCAAACTTATTAAACATGGTGATTTTGAAACTGACAACTACAAGTGAAAACCACTTTTTCTGGTTTCCTTTTTTTGTTTTCAGTTTTAAAAAAATTGAAAACTGAAAACTGAAAACAAAAACGACAAAGAACATGGTCTTAGTAAACAGTTTTTTTTTACAGTCAACTTTGCACGGTTGCACACTTGCACCACCTAGCCAAATAAACCATTTACTAAAATATATTTGTGGCTGTTTGACCACATGAAATATGACCCAAAAATCATTTACCGAACACTATCCCTAGCTGAAGTATGAAATAAGTTGGTGTCTATGAGAACTAAGAAGAGCTATTTGTTACTCACATTGGAACTTTGTGGCGCATTTTCTTCATGAAGAAGTCTTGAACCGTGAACATCTTCCAAACATGAGAGAGTAAAAGGAGAGCAAAAAAGAAGGATATGAAGCTCTTGGCCATGCCTACCACTCTACCAGAATATCTAGAGAGTAAAAAAAGGAGAGAGAAGAAAGTATTAAAAGATGGGAAGGAGAGAAGAGAAGAGACATTTTTATGGGAGAGTGGGAAGTAAGGGCGTGATGAGTTGCATCGTATATTAAATGGGGAAAAATTGGTGATTGGTAAGATTGAAGACTGGAGATTAATTGAGCTTTTAAATGAGCATTGGTATTCTACAAACCTAAAAAGTCAAAGTATCATCATCGATACCCACCAAGGTCAATTGCTATAATATATTTCTGCGTCCCTAGGAAACACCATGAAGTTATGTAATCAAACTTTGTGAGACATTATTATAGGAGTATATAGGCTATTGTGAGCTGTATATATCTTTGAGTGAATAAGTGAGCTGTTTTAGTCTGTTATTACTCTTTTAGTTGTTCGATAGTACTAGAATAAATAAGTGTAAGAGGGGAAAAACTTTGTCTACGACCCTGTTCTTTTAGACTTATTTTCAATTCAGTTTCTCTCCGTTTAATTTATTGCAATTCAGTTCAGTTCAATTCAGTTCAGTTCAGTTCAGAGACTCTCTCATGTTTAGCTCACAATTCAGTTCAGTTCAGTTTAGTTTAGTTTAGTTCAGTTTCTCCCAGTTCAGTTCAGTTCAGTTCAGTTTCTCCCAATCCAAAAAAACAGAGCCTACATCGTAAGAAAGCGACTCAGTGGAGATATATGAGAACACTATTTGCAATGGGAAAAAATGGTTCATCCCTCTCTCTCCTCCCTTCTATCTCGTATCTATGAAGCATTTTTTACTTTTTGCAAGTATACAACAAATCTATGGAAGCATTGGTTTATACATTTCTATTAGTCTCTACTCTAGGAATAATGCCCTATTCTTTAGGACTTATTTTCAGTTTAGTTCAGTTATTCTCTACAGTTCACTTTTTCCCATTTCAGTTCAGTTTCTCCCAATCCAAAAGAACGGGACCTAATTTTTTTCGCTATCTTTTTCGGGAACCTCGTAAAGTTACTCTTGCTTATGTTAGGATAAATCTGAGACCTTCCTCTATTACCCCCTACATATATCGGATTTCTTTCTGATTTTTTCACGAATTATTAGATAGAAACAAGCTTGTCAGATTCCCCCTTTCCCCGATCATAAGTTTCGAGTCTGAAGCACATTATTTTCATAAACCATTTCCAATTGCAGTTCTTTATAACCATGAACAATATAAATAAAAAGTTCATCACCAAAATGGTTGGATAAGAATAAAATTAAAATTTGAGAAAAATATGTCAATATAGATGTCTATTTGTAGAGAATGAAAGAAATATAAATTTCAGTGATTTATTATATTTTTCTGAAATATATTTTTCGATATATAAACATTTCAAAAATTGGTAAAATTCTACTAGTAGTTAGGGGTGTGCACGGTCCAGACCGGGCCGGACCGAATCAAATTTTTTTTGGACCGGGATTGGGCCGGAAAATTTCGGTCCGGTCCGGTTTTGGACCTATTGGACCGGAAACTGTATTTTAAAAAAAACAAAATCTGTTTTTATTTAGATTTAAACATATCTATAAATTGGATGTATTAAAATTTAATAATTCTAATAACAATAATCATAGAGACAATAAAGAGTAGGTTTTTAAACTTTCTATCTTCTAACTTTTAAATTTTTTTAACCTTAAACCCTTTTTTTTCCTAAAAAAAGAAATTTCGATCCACCTAGCTGGACCGGAATCGTAGTTTTCTATGGACCGAGGATCGGACCGAAATCTTCGAACTGTCCGATCCGGTCCAAATTACGGTTGGACCCCTGGTCTTTGCACAGTCCTACTTGTAGTAGTTTTTTGGACCAAAAAAACCTCGACCCTTGGCGCGTTCTCAATGGTGCACATCACTTGTTGGCTTTGATAAATTAACATGAATTGATCGGTTTACCAAACGTTGATGCAAAACTTTATCAAAAAACCTTTATTTGGTTCATGATTATGAAAAAAAAAAAATTTGTTCATCTCAATTCTCCATGAACAATATCTTGGGGGAATTTCTCTTGCGGTGAAAATGAGCCTTATGCCGGTTGTCTTCTAGGCTTTTAAGTCTTGTACCCAACCTTTGAGATGGTGTACCTTACGAGGCTAAGAAGGGTTGGTCCTTGGGCTAATTATCTCTCCTAATAAAAAAAAATGAACACTTAAATGGTTCATTGTTAAGGGTGCTTTGATGATTAGTGGTGCTCAACTCAACTGCTTTACTTGACTAATTTATTTCTACTGGGTAGCTTACTTAGTGGATGGATGTATCAATCTTCGTATTGAAGTATACAATCTTCTTTCAGTTTGATAGTTAGAGCTTGTCATTTTGATTTTGAAGTTATGAGTTAAAATCCCATTAGAGGGATCTTTGGTGTGGAATTCCCTTCCCTTCCCTTCCCCTACCCTTAAGTGTGTAGACTTAACTTAAGAGTACCGTGGCAAAGTCGGGCCCTAACCCGAGTCCTATTTTATTACCAAACCAAAAAAGGTCCTATTGAACAAGGGAAAAACTAGGTCGTTACTAATTCCCCTAAGATCAAATAAAAGTGCTAACTATCCACCTAAACTAGTCAAGTGGTAAGTAAGGGTCGAACCACAAGGATCGGAGGTCTCACCAAGGTAGAATCACTAAGTCAAAGAAAACATCAACTTTTGATTAAACTAGGGGATTTAAACTATTGGAATCAAATTAGGAAAAACACTAGGAGTGGGGAAACACCACAATCACGATTCACATCCAAAACCAAGTTGAGTTATGGGGATTAACATGTAAAGGGGATATGCAAAGGGAACAAACAATCCTAAACACCTCTAAAATCTTTATTGGGGAGTTTAGAGTCCTAATTATAGCAACAAAACCTATATTTCTAGGAGTTATCACTTTACTAGACCAAGATAGAAATTGAAGTAAACCCAAGTCAATATAAGTCAACAAGTGAAACTTAACAACCAATCAATCATTAATGAAGGTCAACCACCTACAAGCAAGCTATTAAGGGGCAACAAATGGGTCAAATTAAAGGGTGATGGAGCTCACATCAAGTAAGTCACCAACAACATTTATGATTGAAAATGCACAAATTCCAAACATAACAAACCCAAAAAACTCTACTCATGAGAATAGGATGGAAACAATGATTGGGATACTCTCCCAATCCTAGTTAATGAACTACTCACTACCCATCATAATAGCAAACATCCTAAACATGAAAAAACTAGCAATAAATCACCAATCCAAAAATATCAAAAACCAAAAATCTAGACTTTAAAGCAAAAAGAAGACAAAATCTAAAGAACATGAAACCAAAGCATGAAAATAATAAACTAGAAATGCATAAAAATAATGAGAGAGAAAGAAAGGATTGAGAAGATTACTAAGGAAATAAGAACTTCAAAGAAATTTGTCACTTTTCATTGATTTTCAATCTCCAAATTACACCTCTTGAGCCAAGTTTTCTCTCTCCTACACTAGGTAGCTAAGTTTAGGGTTCTAGAAATCTGTCTTTCTTTAAAATGGGCAAAGCGGGATATTTATACTCCCCCCAAATACATCGTCGTAAATAAAAATGGGCCGAAGAAAACCACAGACAGCAGCTGCCCGAGTGGGCTTGCACAAGGCCCAGGCGGGTAGACCAAGGAAGCCCGGGCGAGCTGGGTCAAGGCTCGGGCGGGGCAGGCTACTCGGGCTCGGGAGATTCTACCTGGCGTGCGACAATTTTTAGGCGAACTTGCTCATATCAGGAGCCCGGGCTGGCAAGGCAAATGCTCGGGCGGGCGCCGAGTGGGTTGTTTCTTCCGGGTAGGCGCCTGCTTGCTCGGACTTGCGGTCTCTCCTTTTTGTTCTGGTCTTTGCTTCCCTTTTAAGCTCCTAACTTATAATAACTCGAATTTCTACATAAAAAGGTTAAATAGGATAGTAGGGCAGGGGAGACAAATATATATGGCAAGAGAGAATTAAACAACACAAGGGCTAAAACTAAGAGAAAAAGAACTAAAAACGGAAAGAAACCAAGAAAAAATGGCTTCAATGCTACCCTAAGAGTGAGATAAATATCACTCATCAACTTCCCCCAAACTTGAGCGTTTGCTTGTCTTGAAGCAAAGTCCCAAGAGAAACAGGAATGGTGGAAGAAGATAGCAAGGCAAAAGATTAATAAGACAAAGCACAATAAAGAAAATGAAAAAGGTTATATACACTAACTCACTTTCGTAGGAATAACGGTTGTTTTTAGCGTAAACAACAAGTCATTTAAACCTCAAAGTCGCCAGTGAGGACGAGTGATACTCTCATGAGGGTTTCCAAAGAGATTAATCCACAACACCTAAAAAAACCACAACAAAACAAAACCAAATAAACTAGAAGAAAAATAAGTGCTCTTTGGTGAGAAAGAGAGCAAACACAAATGATTGCAAGAATTTCTAGACACTAAAAGTAAGCATGCTCGAAAATGTCCATAGGTTGATTAAAACATACCATACACTAATCATAGAGAACTAAATAGAGCATTTACTCAAATTATTCAACCATACATACCGCGTTCTCTCATCTATTTTCAAATTCACCGCTCAAGGTAGCTTCTCTAAACTCCGGAAAATGAAGCCGATAAATGTAAAAGAAATAAGAATAAAAGGTTACTCGACATCTTAACATGGCACACTCGCTCAATTGGCTTGATTCCAATCTTCCGCCACCGACAATGGCTCAACCATCCAGGGTCAAAAGGACTTTTGAGGTGGTAACATAGCCTAGGGGTAAAAGGTGTGAATAAATTTGGATAGTGGTGCTCAATTCTAATAGTGAAGTTTTAGTAGGAGCGAAAGAGCTAGACAACCATATATCACAATTCACACTCGCCATTTAGGGATAACCCCCCCCCCAAAAAAAAAAAACTTATGCAAAAACATGAAAACTATTTTTGGATTTTCTATCTTTTTCTTTTTTTTCATAATTTTTTTTATTTTCCCTGCCTTCTTTGACTTTGGGTGGCTTTTTCTATAAAATTGCAATAGCTTTTATTCAAGTGTATATACAAAACTTCCACTAAACCATAAGATTCTCATCATTTTTCTTTCTCTTTCCCAAATATCACGTACAACTAAAGCAACTACTCTAAATAAAGAGTCAATTGGCTTGTAATGAGGTAATCAAATGAAAGTATAAGGCTTAAATGGTTGGGAGGAAGGGCAAATACAAATGAAGACAAATCAAAGAAAACTAGAACAAAGGGCCTAAAACTATAATATAAAAAATAGTCACTGAAATGAACGCCTTTATCTTTCCCTAAAGCGGCTCAATCGCGATCTTGGATAGATTAGAATCAAGTTCTCAATAAAAGAGTACAATGACAAGGATCCATGTCGCTCAAAATAGAATGTATGGGCTTTTTAGAATGTCCTCACATGAGATTATCAAGCAAATACTACATTTTAAGTTTCAAATTCACTAGAGAGAGCAACACCATCATACCACAATCCATGAATTAAGGTTTTGTGCTCTTAAAAAGTTCAAACCACTACCTTAGCATAGAATACCCAACAATCAACCTTGGAATCTCAACAACATGCAAACTTCTAATATTTAGGAATAAAAGCATTCAAGAAAGTGAAATGCTAAACTCAAGAGAAAAATCATAAGAAAACAAAGGAAAAAGTAAATGTTTTTGGATTTTAAAGGATAATGAAAGACATAAGAAAGAAAAGAAGAGGAAAATATAGACAAAGGCCCCCAAGCTAGCGAAAAGCTACTCCCCCAAACTAGAACAAAGCATTGTCATTAATGCTTGAACAAGATAATCAAGGGAGGGAAGAGGAAACCTTCAAACAAACACGCCCCAATAGGATATAATGAGTCAAAGCACGCAAGAGTTTGTCAAAAGCACTAGCACACATATCAAATAAGATACCGTATGCAATAAGTAGAGGATGAACATGCACAAGGTATGATGCAATTCTATGCAAAAATCGAGGAGAGGGATGCCTAAACGAAGTGGAATCAAGAGAAAAATCAAGTAAATAGGAAGAAGAAGAACGAAAAGAATAAGAGAACAAAGAACAAAGCGGCAAACTCTCCTCGATAAACTCTTTTTGCTTGGTAATCTCACTCTTTTCCTCAAAAATAACCAAATGAGGCACTTGAAGGGCAAAAGAGGAAAGGAGCTCATTTAATGGAGGTAATTTGAGTGAATAAGGGAAAGAAACACTAGTGAAAAAAACCTTATATGACACAAGATAACTGATCCGATTTTGAAAAAACCGGATCAGTTATTATTAACTGATCCAGTCATTTATCAAACCGAATCAGTTAGTTCAAGTTTTCATGCGCAAATTTCTAATTAAATAAACTGATCCGGTCATTTATCAGACCGGATATGTAAATTTGGCCCAAATTATTAAAAAGCTCACCAGCGCAGCCCACTTAAAAGATAAGCGCTCACCAGCCCAGCCCATTTCGTTATTTCCCTCACCCACACAAGACACAACTCTTGATCTCTTATCCCTCATCCCCCTCTCCTCCTACCCATAAAACCCTAAACGCCCCTTTCTCCCAATGCAGTCATTTTCTCTCTCCTCCTAACAACACTCACACGCCTCTCTCTCTCCTCACTTTCATCTTCTTCCCTCAATGATTCTCTCACCTACATTTGGCCGTTCCGACTTTTCACTCTCCTTTTCCGGCGACTAAACTCTCACCGTAGATCTCGACCTTTCACTCTCCTTTTCCGACGGATCTCCGACGCTTTTTTCCGGTACAAACTCCTTTATTTCACTCACGCTTTTAAGATTCTCGCCGGATTTCGCCTCTCTCCGATTCAGTGGCCCAGTTATGACATCGGCGCTTTTCAGATCGTTGTTCACTTTCCGTCCGCTCCTCACTCGAATGCTAATACTGGGTTTTTTTTTACATCGAATCCAACTCACGCTTCTAGGGTTTTCACTCGAATGATCGTTGTAAGTTTAAGTCGTGGATCTAGGGTTTTTTTTACATCAATCAACCACCAACTCGTTGCTCCTCACTCGACGCAGATCTAGGGCAGTTAAACATCAACCAACCACCACCCACGAACACAAGTCGGTCCTGTTTTTGCAGGTTTCAATTTTGCTACTTCAAAGATTAGTTTTTTGGTTCCCTTATTTTCGTAATTTTTTGTTTCTGTTTTCGTTCTTAATCTAGAGTTTCTTAATTTATCGAGTAATTGTATGTATTTTGTTGTAATTATTTTCATTTCAATTTTATTTAGTCATTTCGTGTCTTCTGTTTTCTTTGTAATTTAGTTTACAATTTCTATTGTTAATTTCATAATTTTAATTTCTGTAAGTTATGTTGTTAATGTTGTAAGTGTAATTAATTTTGTAATTTCGTAATTGTTGTATTTTTTTTTCATTTCCTATTATTGTAATTTTTCGTTCTTATGATCGATGTAAGTTATTTTGTCCTTTGCGTTCTTTTCTTTTTTTTTGAAATGCGTGCATAAAGAGAAGATTGGGACTGATTGCTGCGGTAGGCAGCAGTATAATTTTGTTCTTTATTTGAATTGACCCCTTACTGATCCGGTCAATAGTGAAAATCGGATCAGTATATATATCTCCATATACTGATTCGGTTTCCACTATTGACCGGATCAGTAAGGTATTAACTGATCCGATCCTGGACCGGATAAGATAATTTATACAAGCTGCTGCGGGCCCATCTGATCCGGACCAAAATAGGATCTGTAAGCCCGATTTTGACCGGATCCGATGGGCTTTTTTCCACTAGTGAAATGGGAAACAAAGGAACTAGGTCAAGCTTTCCTGAAAATGGGATATAAGGTGAAGGAATAGAATCTAAGGTTTCGCAAATGACTTCTCCTATATCACACGTCTTCAAATCACACACTTTATCAATCAATGACTCCTTACGAACAGCCTTGCCATCCTCTAAAGCCTCAAAAGCATCACCAACCATCAAATGAGGTACCTCACTCTCAAATCGACCAATATCTTCACTCAAGCAAGAAGAAGTAGGAGAAGATGGGTGCTCTATAGCACAAGGAGGGAGAGTAAGGTCCAATCCACTAGAGGTAGACATGTGAGACTCATATAGAGAATGTAGAGACTCATAAACATCCTCACTTTCAACAATATCCTCAATAATTGGCCTTTTCTCCTCACAAGCATACCCTTCATCATCACTACTCCAAAAACCATCATCAAGATCTAGGCTACTCTTTCCCAATTCATTTTCATTTTCAACACATCTTGAATCACCATTATCAAACTCAAGAATATTATCATTGGAACCCCATTTTTTCCTAAGCAATTTCAAACCAATTTCCAATTGTAAAAGGGGATCATCAATAGGTTTCGAATCACGCTGAATATAAACTCGTCCCTGTTTCCCTGTGGATACGACCCCTACTTCCACTATACTACCTTAGTGTAGAAGAGAGTAGGAGAAATTTTATCTTTGGCCGGGTGCGGTGCACAACGACACATCCGCGCCCGCCCATGATTCTTGCTAGTTTTGCCTTATAATTAGTGTTCCTACACATAATTGTGCCATATAAGAAGTTTTTTATCATATTTTTGTAAAGTTTCTAACTTTGTCCCCCTTTTTTGTTTCTTCAAGGTTTCTTATCTTCTTCAATCGCGGCTCGTCGGGGTGCACGTGGGAATCACAATCCTGTAATTGAGGCAGACACTACATTCCCCCACATCATCTTCAAAGACGAAGAACAACAGGTACGTTTCCAAAATCTTAAACATCGCATGATTTCTCCTACTCGATTTGTTAGTCGGGATCTCTTCCATGCTTTTGGTATCACTGAAATCACCTATGCCGATATCACACTTGAATTTTTAAGCTCCCTTGAAATCTGTAAACATTCATCGCATGATCACGTCTTGTATTTTAGGATTGCCAATGCGGACCGTAAACTGAATCTTAGGCAATTTGCCCAACTGTTTGGGATGACTGTTAGGGGGGATAGAAAGAAACCCGAAACAACGCTGTTGGGACTCTTTTGGCAAGCATTGACAGGAGTTAGACCCCCAATTGCCAACATCTGCAAATTAAGTCTGTTCACAATTCGAGCATTTGATTCCTCCTGAAAAATTTTGGGGTGCTATTTTTTGGAGGTGGGAACCCAATACGACCCGGACTGAGGAGTTGAATACTCTGGGGACATACCAATGGCCTGCTACCATGAAAATGCAGTTTGATATTGCCTATGCCTTTATGCACCACCTATACAAAATTTCAACCACTTACCCCACTTTTGAGGAGGATGGCAGTGTCAGGACATATGTGCCTATAGTTATTGGGGGGCTAGTCACCCACATTGCCTGCCATTTCGGATATGTTGAAAATAAGAACAATGTAGTTCGTGGGCCACCTGCCTTGATCTTGACCATTTTCTTTCGGCCCGATACTTTACTCCTAGTGGTCGTCAGTTTAGGTGGCTGATTGCCAATCGAAAATCTATACTCCTCCCTAATCCTGACTTGATCAAATTACCTATAGGGGATTACTACTCTGATGACGCTGTACCACCCACCTACCTTCTCCCTGTAGGTGATGAGACAAACCCTCCTCAGACGGCCCCAATACCTGAGCCTCCTCTGACCTACCGTCGACGTGAGCCTGCTCCCTCCATCCCTTCCTCTTCTTCACACCCCCTCCCCCTACTACTGATTTTGAGGGTATGATGAGTGTTCTGCAGCGTATGGAACTGAATGTGGCTGCTAACACTCAGGCTATTGAGCGCCTCGAGCGCCGTGTGAACACTATCTACACTGACCAGCATCAAGCTATGTTTGCTATATATGATGAATATTGCAGGATCGGAACGATAGCTCAGGCTGGTCCACACCCAAGTTGGTACACTTGGCACCCCACCTATGGTGGTGGTGCTGGGGGGAGTGACGCCGGTACTGGTACTCATGATGGTGATGAAGATGATGATGGTGATGATGACACTATGGACGACTGAGGTCCATGTTCCTTTCCTTCCCCTTGTTGAAATGAGGACATTGCCAAGTTCAGCTTGGGGGAGGATGTCTCTTGTGTATATGGTATTTTTCTCTCACTCTTAAGGTAGTTTAATGCTTTCATAGTTTCGTTCAGCATAGCTAGTTAGCTTTCCCTTTTTAGTTATCTAGAAAAAAAAAAGAAATAATTAAAAGAGCAAAAATACGAGTTTACTAGAAAATCAGAGTCAAGTTGAATAGTTGTTTCCCTGTGCCCCATATCATCATATATTTGTGTTTTGACTTTGGATTGTTGATGGGTATGAAACAATGATTGATCACCAGAGCATGACATTTTGGTACTTTGATCTATGATAAGAATCATAATTACGGCACTCTATATGTCCTACAAGCATGTTTGGGTTTAACTGTGAGCTTCTGTGCCTTAAAACTGCATATATTCCAGTTTTTCTTTTCATGTGTGTATGCCCACTTCTCTGAGGGATGTTACAACTTGTGTTTTCTCTCCATTGATGCATTGACTATATGATGGCTAAACAAAAATGATTATGACTCTCTTAGGAAATTGCACCATAAGACCAAATAGCCTTTCCTGCATTTATTTCCCCTAGTTAACCACTCTGAGTTGAGCCTATTTCTTTTGATAACCACGCTATGAGCTCCACATTTTCCAAAAATACATCTCTTTACCTTTGGTTGTGAAGTATTTAGGAAATGTATGTTGCAATGTTGTTAGAATCGCGATCCGGATCGTAGGATCGCACGATTCTACGATCCAGATTTTCTTAAACGATTCAAATCGTGGCTAGAATCGTATTTGTAGCAGGATCGTGCGTTGGATCGTTCAGAATCGTCAGAATCGGTAGGATCGCACGATCCTACCCGATTCTAACGATCCCACTCTTTGGCTTGCAAAACCCACGTTTGAGTTAAACCCGCCCAAATTATAACAAAGCCCTACCTCCCTATTGCGTCTCTCCAAGTCTCCAGACTCACTCTCTAAGTCTCTACTGCGTCTTCTCCAGCGAATGAAGCTCGAACAATCGAACTCCAGCAGATTTATACTCCGGCAGATTCAAACTCCAGCGATTTTCCTCGACTGAATTCAAGCTCCAATCATCCTCCTTTGTTTCGAATTTCAGGTAAAATTTCTTTTTGTGCTGGCCATATTTGTTCTTCACATCTAATTTCTTGGCTATTAACAGAAAATTAACAAATTGGCAAAAGAAAGAACAAAAGCAAAATTAACATCAATTAACAGAAAAAAGAAAACTTTGAAGGAGTAAAAATAATCACCTGTTTCTTGTAATGTTGCAACCAGGCGTTCAATAGAGGGGGGACCCATGCCTCTTAGAGTCTTCCATTAATGCTACAGCATTTTTTTGGAGAAAAGTACTGAGTAGCAGACTTTCTCTCTCTATGAAATCTATCTTTTTTGGGGGATTGAGGTGTATTGTGTCCTAGAGAGTAGAGTTACGCGGTCGACTAGGCAACTTTTCCTCTCTTTTTTTGTTTTTTTTTTTTAAAAAAACTTTGGCTATAATGAAGATTAAAGTGCTATAATCTTGTTGGTTACTTAGATTGTTCACTTGTAGTTTTTAATATGGAAACAATATTTTCCTTGTATTATTTGGATTGTAAGCTTTAAAATAACATTTGTAGAATCGTGTTAACTATCAATTGGTACTATTATCGATCTTATGTGATGAAAAGTGTGTTTATTTGCCATTTTTTTACTAGAAAGACAAGTACTAGTCATACATGATCATTTAGATGGCTCAATTTCTCAAATTTGTAGGATCTTACGATCCTACGATCCTACGATCCGATCCTACCGATTCGATCCTACCCCCCCCTCACCGATCCAAAGTGGGATCCCGATCCTGACAACATTGGTATGTTGGTTGACATTTGATGGATGAATATGGTTGTTGGTGTAATTGAAAAAACAAAGAAAATTTGTGTACATGGAAAAAGAAGGACTCCGCATTATTATTTTCGAGTCTTAATTGTTGATTCTCCTCTATCCTTATTAGCTAGTAGCTAAAGTAGAAAACTTTTGAAAATGAGACAAGTAAGGCTTTCAAAGAAAAATACAAAAAGAAAAAAAAAATGAAAAACATCGAGTTGGAAGTCTTTGCTTGGATTATATGAAAGGAGAAAGGAGATGAAAGAAAAGAAAATTGGTTCTAGTTGTGTTGAAATTTAATATATTGTGTGGATTGTTTCATCAAAGTTGTAGTAATACTTTACTTTCTTGAGTACCACATTTCCAAATATTTACCACACCTACTACCATGAGCCCCATTACAACCTTCAATGAGTCATATGATTTATTTGCATGTATAGTTACCTAATGTGGATAGATGACACAAGCCTATGGACTAACTTGGTGAAGTTTGGCAATTGAGTGTTGTTAATCATCCTTCAAACACATGAGTGTGAGAGTTGGGATGGGCACTTGGGGTTGGTTAAAAGCAGTCATTTTAACTGCTTGGAGAGTGTTCTACAAATTAGTGGAGAGTCCCCTTGTGAGATCCTTCTCATTGATTTGTAGTGCACGTCTAGTGGCCTCTTTTGATTCTTATCCCTGATTGGTGCTTATCTGTTGAGCTTTACAGATTGTGATTTGTGGTGTGCTTGCATTCGATCTATAGTCACCAAAATGTTTTTGCAACGTTTTTATGTTGGGGTGAAACGACTATTACTTCCTTGAGCTCTTGATTTTCAGACAGGTTTTGCTTAGGAACAAGCCAAAGTCTAGCTTGGGGGAGTTTGATATGTCTATTTTGTATAGAGTTTTTACCCCCAACCCTCATTGATTATTGGTCTTAATTGTGCTCTTCGGAGCCATTTTTAGTACTAATGTGCTCCTTGTAGTGTGTTTGTAGTTTCAGGATGATTATTGTAGGAATTAGCATGTTTGATGCATTTCCTACTCATTTATACCACTACAAGAGATGATGCACTTTTGAAAGCTCGAGTATTTTACTTGGGTTGGATTCTACAATTCAAGATCTTTCCAACAAGTGGTCACTTGCTTAATTCCGACAAATAACGCAAAAGTAATGACACTTTGAAGATTCGAATTTGGGCGTCAAAGACCTGAACACCGCCCGGTCGGGCGATATCCGCCCCAGCCGGTCGGGCGACTTTACTTGGCCACATTTTTGAGCTTGAAAAGAAAGGAAGCGAACTTCTTTGCGGGCCAGACCAGGCGACATCCGCCCGGGTTGGTCGGGCGAGGCGAGTCCACTTGGAGAGAAGCAGTTGAAGAATGCCCGGTCGGGCGTGACAAATGATTTGGCTACCTGGCAACCGCCCCGTCGGGCGGGTCGATTTTTAAGGAGTTTTAAGCGCGTGTTGCGCTGACTCTTATTTTCATATAAATACTTATCCTTTTAGGGTTGAAAAACCACGTTTTTACATTATAATTTCAGACTTTAGTTTTCTAAGCATATTTTAATTACTTAAGAACCCTAGTTTACTACTTTTCGTTTTGGATTCAAGATCAAACATTTGGATTACTTGCAAGTTTAATATAGTTCTTCAATTTGGTAATTTTCTTTATTGCTCTCTCTATTATTGATTAGATTCATCTCTTAGTTATTTGCAATGCTTCAAGGTATGAATTTTTATATAGATTGTGTTATTGTTTTAATAAATATGAGTGCGTAGTTTTATTTCTAGGATTTTGGGGATCTATGTATGCAATGAGGGATTGATAGATTAGTCTAATTATTTCATATTTTAATTGTTTCCTGTGATTGAATCGTTCATGCTAGATTTATAAATTAGGCCTGATTTGTATTTCTACTATCGCAATACTGAATCTGCTTCGAGAGGAGAGATACCGTATAGGCTTTCAATCATTAGGCAGAGTGATCCTTGACCATGCGAGAGCGACGAGGTGATCTTTAAGGGAGGTAATGTTCGAGAGAAATTACATGTGCCCTAGATTAATTGACTTATTAGGTAGTTGTTATTCGTCCCTGATTTTCCGAATTATATGCATAGTGATCCATAATCCTAATTCTTTATTAATTAATTCATTCCATCGTATTTAATTGTGTTATTTATTTTAGTTTAGTAACACAACCATTTTCATCTGATTTAGTTAGTATAATATTAGAATTCAGATACAATAGTATAACTTTCTCCCTGTAGATTCGATCCTGACTTCCCTGACTACTAGTTAGTGGACCTTAGGTTATTTTTTATTAGGTCACCTATCTACGCCAAATCCGCTGAAACATCCTTCTCCTTACTCTGGTGCTATCCCACCTCCTCATATCCCGCCTTCTTGTCACATGAAAACATCAACAACAACTTCTCAAAATATCCCACCTAGTATCCTATCTATGCCAAATCCGCTAAAACACCCTTCCGCTTCCTCTAGTCATATCCCACTACCTAATGTCCCGCCTTCTTGTGACATTAATTTATCGACAAGGGCTTCTTTAACTGGTGAAACAGAGTAAAACAATGGTGACAAATCAAAAGAGAAGTCAAAACCATCGAAGTCTCTACGGTCAAAGTCATATATTGATTGGCCTATGGATGTAGAGTTTGATGACAGGGAAGATGTTATGACCTTAGGTAAAATCTTTTACTTTACACCATGTTTTGTATGTTTTTTGCTAGCCTTTTATGGTGCAAATGAAGCAATCCTGATTGGCCTTTTTTCATCTACTTTTAAATGTTTAAGGTGTTAGATGTGATCCAGAATCTTGCAAATGAAAAAAAAAAATTCAAATAATATCTCAATCAGCTTTGAGAAAACATACTATCTTAGACACAAAGAAAGAACACACCACCACCGCAACACGTTGGACAAAGGATACAAAAAAAACAGACTATCTTACATAAAAAAACATTCCAGTTCCAAAGAGGATAAAATATATAAATCACCCCTTCACCTCTCCCCCCACCCACCCACCCACCCACCCACCCCCATTCCCAAGCATCTCTCTCCACACACACCCATTCTCTCTCATCTCCACAAGATATTTCTTCACTATCATCAACTTAGTTCATCCCAACCCCTTCCTCTCCCCCCAATTGAAATGTCATGTCCCATGTCAAATTAGTTCATCACAACCCCTTTTCTATATTACTTCAACTCTCCGTTTCGTCTTACGAAGATTAACTCCTTACACATCACATCAATTTCCATCCCCATTGAACCACAAATTCATATATAGAAAAAGAGTGAAAAGAGAGGAAGAGGAAAGTAGAATATTTATATATGCTTACAATAGGCAGGCCCGGTTATTTGGGTGTGCAAAAAGCCCTGTTGCACAGGGCCCCTAATTTAGGAGGGCCCCCTGTGCAAATCCTTATCCCACGTGATACAAAATGAAAACGCCATTTACTCTCCTAAAACCAATACAGTACCGTGATCCTCTCTCAATTTCTCTCTCTATGATATTCTTTTCCATCTTCAATCTTGCAACTTTCCATCTTCTTTCCTCTATTTCCACAATTAAATCTTCATAGTTCCCAACTTAATCAATTAATTCCGTTAATCTCTCTGTAATTTTCCATGGAAACTAAACAACTTCCTCTCTCAACAATTCAATTTGCAACGGGAATGAAAAAATTCTGTCAAACGGCCAATTTCATCCCTCTATTATATAATACTACCTAGAATCGTTTTTCTTCAACAATCAAAATTGTATATCTTTACAGTCCGAATTTGCGATCTAATCTCCAAGAAATTCGAGCAAGATTTGACAATTTTAAAGGTGAAAGACTCCAAGTTCATGTAAGTTATCTAATTTCCAACCATAATTTTAAGTTTTTTTTGTTTCATTTACTGAAATAAACGATTATATTTGAGTCTGATATGTTTTGGTAGGAGAGTAATTGTGTACAGTATTGAATATCTTGGTTATTCAACTGAATTATGCAGATTTGAGTTTTTGAGTTTTTATTCATTGATTTTAATGGCAAATTTTCCATGAATATCTTCTTCTTCCTTCGTGATAGTTGATACAATCAAAATGTTGACCTTTGGCTTTTAGTTTTTCTATCTATTAAATAACATTTTTTAGATGAAAGAGATTTAAGTACTAGTTTACTGTACATCCAATTCGGTTTTTAGGTTCTTCCAATTTGTTATTTAATTTTCCTTTCCTTTTTTTTTTTTTTGCAAATATAAAAATGTTAAAGACTTTTTTTTAGGGGAATAAAAATGTTAGACTAGTACTATAACAGTAACTTATTTTGTTTGTTGGTTTTGTTTTGAAAGGTGATTTTTTTCCGAGAGAGAATGCAAAAGGGCATGTCATTCGACTCATTCTATTGATTCAAGATTTGAAGCTCCAATTTTCCAGGTTGTCTCAATTCATTATGCCTCCTAAAATTAGAAAATATCAATCTGGTTCTGAAAAACGAACAAAAAAGAAAAAAGTAGAATTGTTGATTGAGTCACAAAGAGGAGCTCTTGATAAATTTCTTAAGAAAGAATCGCAAGTTCCTGTTGAAAATCAAAATTATGATGATAATGTGGTAATTAATGAGAATAATGATGTTGAAACTGAGATTGATAATGCCAATGTTGAATGTGATGATGTGCCTATTAAAAATGATTCTTGTGTTCCTATTGATAATGATGGTATTGATTGTGCTCCTCTTGAAAATGATAATGTTGATGTGGAAAATAGTGATGATGTGCCTATTGAGAATGAAAATGTTGGACAAACAAACTCAACTGAAAATTTCCATTTGCCTGATATATATGATCCTAGAACGTGGGACGGTCTTGATTCTAAATTGATAGATTTATTAATAGAGAAAGGTCCCAAAAGAGATTTATCTATTGTGAAAGGTCCTAAAGACAAATTTTCTAGGCGATTTACCGCAAACTTATATACTAGAGTTTTGTCCAATGGAGAGAAGTGTGATAGAAATTGGCTTGTTTACTCGAAAGAGCTTGATAGAGTATTTTGTTTTTGTTGCAAAATATTTAAAAAAGGAATAGGTAGAGGTCAATTAACTAATGATGGTTTTTCGGATTGGGCTCATATTGGCCTAAGACTTAAAGAGCATGAAACAAGCATGGAACATGTGAAAAACATGACAACTTGGTATGATTTGCGTTCAAGGTTTCAAAAGAATCAAACAATTGATAAAGTCGTGAGCAAGCCATGTCCCCGGCCAATGTCAAACTTTACACTATGTCCTCCTGGTACTGAGCCCTAAGTATCTATACTTGGATATGACCTTGTACCAATACAGAGACATTCATACCCTTGCCTAAAGTAACAGAGCCCCTAATAGTCAGAGTTTGAGCATAGAGTCCTGCACCATACATCGTACCAAAGGAGAACATCGACCTTCCATACTAAATGCCACAAGGGCTTACGCACCAACAGCGCTGCCATGATATGTTCCCAAACATCAACGCTGTGAAAACATTAATAAGACACTTTTAACACAATAAAACAAACTGAAGAAGGTAAAACTTTGCTTTTCTGTAATGCCAACACCAAAAATAAATTTAAAATTAGGACAAAACACCCTCATTCCCAAAAGAGAATAATCCAACAGAAGAAGAGAAGGCGCATCAACATGATAGATGGAGAAAATAGACAAGAATTATATCCTGACACCATTAAATCACACATATGGCTTTCTTATAAATTTTATCTTTAAGATACTTTGTTCTTGCATATTAGCTCATTTCATCGTGTTGTTAAATATTTTAATATGCAGATGCTAAGGTTAATGTTGTAGCGGTGAGTGGCTCAGTTCTGACAATCGACTTGTAAGATTTATTGCTTGGTAGCATTGCAAAGGTAGAGACATAATGTCCAATTGGAGAAGAGAAGTGGCAACTCGTTGATTCACCAAATTTGAAAGCTAAGATGATAGATGAGATAAATGTAGGTAAAAATATTACATTATTTTCCTTGTTATATCATATTAGGACTTGGAATCTAAAGATCATCTAGTTTATGACAAATCTTCTGCACGCAGACAGAATCTTTCACTAGTGAATGTCTTGATGTATTAAGGAAAAATAAAATCTTAATATTTTGAGTCTCTTCAAATCTTTTGTTCGTTGCTGTCTTGCAGTACATAATATATCAATATAATTGGGTATTTTCAAGGTTGAGTACAGGTGGTCAAGCTGAATTTGGCCTTACCTCCAATTATTTAGTGTTAACGTTATATTAACTATGTTTTTACTTTCTTTAAAATTTTGTTTTTCTACTTGAAGGCACGCTTTGTTATTCCTAATGGTCCTGAATATATCAAACAAATACTCAAGCGTGCCAATAAAAGTTGGAGGCAATTTAAACACTCCCTTAAGTCGAGTTACTACAAACTAAATGAGAAAACACTTAATACTGAGATGTCCAATATGAAGCCATCACACGGAATTTCTAGTAATCAGTGGACTAAGTTGATTAAGAACTGGGATTCTGATAAAGGGAAAGTAAGTATTGTATGCAAGATTGAACTGATTTTAATTTCTTTTGATGAAAAATAACTATTTTCTTAATAAATCTGTATCAATATGATTATAGAAATTATCAGCATGTGGAAAAGAAGCACTGGCGGCCCAGAATCAATTTCGCATATGTGGTTCTAACAGCTTTGCGAACAAGCAAGCTGACTATGTATGAATTATTTGATTTTGTATTTATCTAGGATTCGTTAACCCTCTAATTTTACTTAATTTTTTAAGTATATAAACGCTTAACATTGCACTTTAATTCTTCTTACATTAATACTGATCGGAAGATAAGCATAAAGAAAAAATGAGCTTATTAACTCTTTGGATAAAAACCCATGCAGGAAAGGATAAAAGCTTTATTCCATGCAGAGTCCCTAAAGTCTTTGTGATATAGTTCCATATTGAATCGATTGGTTAAGCTTACTTTTATTTAATGTATAAAGAACAAACTTCTTAAATTTTTTTATCCTTGCTTTTTGTGTAGGATGTATATGCTACCAAGTCTGAACAAGAAATTGAAGATGAAGCTTTTGAGCAGAGATTCATGAACTTCCTGTAGGTTATGGACTAGGAGTTCGAAAGGGAGATGTTTACGGGGTGTACGGTGTGCTAAAGAAGCAAGGGTATGGAAAAGTTCGAAAGAGGACCGTGGTAATGGTGTAACACCCCGACAATTCTCTATTTTATAAAATACCTTTTTCCCACAAGACATCGAGAATTATCAAAGTATTATCGCCCGTATGATAACGTATTGGCTTATTCATAATTTTGCAGCGGAAATAAATACATAACTTTGAAAACATAATTAAACTTAGTCAACCATAAATCAACTCCAAAACCAAACCATAGTCAAACCAACATAAAAGTCAAACTTTTAAAAACATAATTAAACCCAAATTATGAAAGTATTAAGGAAACTAAAACACAAGCTCTCCAGACGAAATCCTGAAACCCAATGATGCATCATCTTCATACCTGAAAACGTCGATGCTTTATTGATCCTGGAAGACTGCTCACCAAATGGGTCATCACAGGATCAATAAGGCACAGCCATGATCGACATATAGAAAGCACGTAATCAGCAAAGCTGAGTAATACATAGTAACAAAACATAAAACCTAACATGATACTAATAAACTTTAAAACAGGGATAAATAATAATATAACGAAATAACAGACTCACTAGACTTCACATCCAATACATTAATTATAAATAAATTGAATAGTCAATGGATAGAGTTGTCCAAACCAAACCATGTCTTCAATTTAGAAGACGAAGTACGGCCGCGACTCCGTACTCCCACGACCAACGATTTCGAGGTACTAATTAAATAAAATAGGACACGGTGATCAATCTGGTCCCAAGAAAAACCGGCCATGGGCTACCACCATGTACTCCAACTCATACTAGTCCAACACTTCAGACGTGCACAAGTCTAAAGATTATTGTTATTCACTTTCCACTATAAGTTATTACTAAACTATTCACTTGTTGTGACTCACAAAGTAAGACAACCAACATAGACATCATGGATACACAAAATTCCCATTTTTGTCTTAGGATCAAATAAGGTGATCAACAACTCAAATAATCCAAGAATAATCCTATTAATTAATTTAATAACCAACCAATCATTATTTGTTGACTTAAATCAACAATCAACCAACCTGTCAATAGTGAATATTCAATTTTACCAAACAAGGCCCACGGTCCTTATAAAGTAAATATAATAATAATCCAAGTGAACAACATGATACAATTTATGATCCAATAAACAATATATTTATTTATCCCTCATGTGAATTAATAAAATAAAAGTTCCCAATCCCACATGCCTGCATCAATCATCCATACAAACATATAATATTCATCATAGACAACATGCTTCACACAACGACATAAAACATGCAAATTCATTGAAATATAAGCCACATATGAACTATAAAAAGTTCTCTATGCATGATACTACAACAATCCTATCCTTAGGACATGATACTAGTCTAATAACACATAGGTATGTACGTACCTTGTGTAGACAACACGAGAGGCCACTTTCACAACCTTAGAAATCACTTAAAGTATATTCTCCGCCTACCAAATACCAACACATCCAAGTATTAATACTCTAATAAAATTACAGCAACTTTAAAATACTTTAAACCCTCTAAAAAAGTGTTTTAAAACTCTCTTAAGCATTAAAACTTCAACCTTTAGTACCCCTTAACATAGTCCTACCATACTAGTCATTAAAAACCCTTAAAAATTAATACTTTAATATTTAAAATTCACCATAAGTATACTAATAAAAATTCCAGCAACATATAGTATCTTTAAAACTCTTTTAAACTTACTTTAACATAGTTATAAAGATTAAAGTATTCAATTTTCATAAACTATAACATAGTACTATAATTCTAACTCTTAAAAACATTAAAAATCCATACTTTCATGCTCAAAAACCTAATTTAAACATATATATTAAATCTGAAATTTATTTACTCCACTAAACTAATTATATAATCTGAAATTAATATTAAAATAGTTAAAGATACAACTTTAATTATCAAACCACCAAAACAATACTTAAAACATTAAAATAATATAGAGGAGGAAGAGAAAAATAAAACAAGAGGAGAGAGAAAAACACATGGCAGTCGAGAGAGGGAGGAAGGGACGATTGGGGCCGCGCTGTCCGGTCCGCGGCGGGTGCTGCTGGCCGGCGGTGGTCCGTGGTGGTCCAGCACCGAACGACGGAGGCGAGAGAAAAAGAAAACGGTGGAGGAGATGAGAGAAAATCGTGAGAGAGATAGAGAGAGAGAATAGAAAATTAGGGTGTAATTTTGTGTGGGGATTTTTGGGCTCTCATGGGGTTTATATAGGTTTGCAAAGCTAACCCTTGTTGGCTTAGGAAAAGTGTTTGGACTTTTTCAATTTGGTTAATTGGGTGACTGAGTTAAATTGGGCACCTCTAACCCATTTTTAAAATCTTTATACTACAACCCAACTAATTAAATTATAAGATAACTTTCAAAGTATGACGCAATAAAATATTTGATTATTTAAAAACATTAAATAATCCTTTGACTTTAAAAATAGTCATCACTTTAAGAAATTAATTATTTAAATACTAAAATATATATAAATATACTTTAAATATATTTATAAAATTCATAAAATTGTGGGGGATTACAGTCTACCCCTCTTAAAAGAAGTTTCGTCCGGAAACTTGACACGAAAACCCTCACAATTTCAAAAATTTGACTCAAAACTTCCATTTGGAAATACTTTTGTCACCACGTGTGCACACTTTACCAATTTTAAAACCACTTGTATTACCTCATGAACACATTTTTCGATGTGGAGAACCAATTTATTTTGCACCTACATGTGCAAATCGCCAAAATAAGCATAAAAATGCATTAAAATGCATTAAAATACCATAAAATGAGGCAAAAAGCGCGAAATTCTAGCGCATTCTACCCCCCTTAAAGAAAAAGAGTTACGCCCTCGTAACTCACCTTAATGAATAACTCAGGATCTTTCTTCTTCATTTCATCTTCGGCTTCCCACGTTGCCTCTTCGGACTCATGGTTAGACCAAAGCACTTTTACAATATTCACATCCTTATTTCGTGTACTACGCACCTTTCTATCCAAGACTTTCACAGGCCTTTCCTCATACGTGAGGCTACTATCTACTTGGATTCTTTCAGGCTCCACAACATGATTCTCATCAGGGATATATCTCTTAAGCTGAGAAATGTGAAACACATCATGCATCTTCTCAAAATTCATTGGTAAAGCCAACTTTTAGGCTACTTTCCTAATTATTTGCAAAATCTCATATGGGCCAACATACTTAGCACTTAACTTGCCCTTCTTACCAAATCGCATCACTCCTTTCGTCGGCCACACTTTCAAGAACACCATATCACTAACTGCGAATTCATCTTCTCTCCGCTTCAAATCAGCATAGCTTTTCTGCCTATCTTGAGCAGCTTGAATTCTAGCTTAAATCACTTTCACGTTCTTGACGGTTTCCTCAATAAATTCAGTCCCCAACACTACATTTTCACTGAAATCATTCCAGCAAATGGGACTTCTACACTTCCTTCCATACAACGCCTCAAATGGAGCCATCTTGATACTCGCATGTTAACTATTGTTATATGAAAACTCGATCAAATCCAAGTGATCTTCCCAACTTCCTTGGAAATTAATCGTGCACGCTCTCAACATGTCTCCCATAGTCTGATTGGTCCGTACAGTCTGACCATCGGTCACAGGATGAAACGCAGTTTTCATCTTCAACGTCGTTCCAAGATTCAACTAGATCTTTTACCAAAATTTCGAGAGAAACCTCGAATCATGATCTGAAATGATGTCCTTCGGGACTTCATGCAGTCTCACCACGTGCTTGATATACGTCTTGGCAATTTGCTTATTCTTCCATGTTTCTTTGATCGGCACGAACATGGCAAACTTCGTCAGACGGTCCACGATAACCCAAATAGTATCATTGCCATTTCTCGTCATTGGCAAAGCAGTCACAAAGTCCATTGATATAGAATCCCACTTCCATCCAGGAACCTCTAAGGATTGAACCTTCCCCATTGGTCTCTTATGGTCAATCGTTACTTTCTGACAGGTCATACACTTTGACACGAACTCACCGACTTCACGCTTCATATTCGGCCACCAATAAATCTCCTTGAGGTCCTTATACAATTTATCACCACCACGCTGCACAGAATATGGAGTATTGTGCCCCTCTTCCATAAGCTTCTTCTTAAGCTCTTCACACTTATATGGTATACACCACCTTCCTTTGAACCTCAAGCTTCCATCATCATGAATCTTAAAGTCAACTTCTTTGCCTTGCTTCATCTTCTCTTTAATCTTATCTAGGTGCTCGTCTCCAACTTGACCCTCTTTGATCTCGTCGAAAATTGACGATCCCAATGACAAAGTACTCAATCTTGCTTCGATCTCCCATGGATTTAGAATTTCTAGACTAAGCCTTTGCATATCTCGGTACAATTCCTCAGGAACTACCAACGCATTCACACTATGACTCGACTTCCTACTCAAAGCATCATCGACTACATTCGCCTTCCCCACATGATACTGGAAATCTAGGTCATAGTCCTTAATCAATTCCAACCACCTTCTCTGCCTCATATTGAGATCCTTCTAGGTGAAAATATACTTTAGACTCTTTTGATCAGTAATGAATCTTGCAAGTCGCTCCATACAGATAATGTCTCCAAATTTTCAAGGCAAACACAATAGCAGCTAACTCTAGGTCACGGGTAGGATAATTCGACTTATACGATTTCAACTGACGCGATGCATACGCGATCACCTTCTCATTTTGTTGTAGAACACACCCCAATCCATTCTTCGAAGCATCACTATACACCTTGAATCCTTCATTTCCGTTAGGCAGGGTTAAAACAGGTGCAAAGGTCAAACGCTCCTTCAAAGTCTGAAAGGTTTCCTCGCACTTCTCACTCCACTCGAACTTTGACTTTTTCTTCATCAGATTTGTCATCGGCGGCCTTGTTATCTTCGAGAAATCTCTCACAAATCTCCTATAATAGCCAGCTAATCCCAAAAAATTCCTTATATCCGACACATTCTTTGGTGTAGGCCACTCACTAACATCTTGAATCTTCGCAAGATCCACATAAACTCCTTCTTTAGATACATAATGTCCCAAAAATTCTACTTTCTCTAATCGGAACTCACACTTAGAGAACTTGGCATAGAATTGGTTCTTCCTAAGCGTCTCCAAAACTATCCTCAAATGTTCATCATGCTCTTCTTCGCTCTTCAAATAGATCAAAATATCATCAATGAACACTAAAACGAACCTATCCAAAAACTCATGGAATATTCTATTCATCAAATCCATGAATACAGCCGGAGCATTGGTCAATCCAAACGGCATCACTGTAAACTCATAATGACCATAACGCGTCCTAAATGCAGTCTTAGGTATATCCTTATCAGCTAACTTCAATTAGTGATACCCCGAACGCAAATCGATCTTTGAAAACACACTCGCTCCATTCAACTGATCGAACAGGTCATCTATCCTAGGCAAAGGATACTTGTTCCTAATGGTCACATTGTTCAATTCCCTATAGTCAATGCACAATCTCATACTTCCATCTTTCTTCTTCACAAACAATACAGGAGCTCCCCAAGGTGACGCACTAGGCCTAATATAACCCGTCTCCAACAGCTCTTGCAATTGCGACTTCAACTCGCTCATCTCAGGAGGTGTCATTCTATACGGTGCCTTAGAAATAGGTGCAGTACCAGGAACTAAGTCTATGGTGAACTCAACGGCTCTCTTAGGCGGCATACCAGAAATCTCGCTTGGAAACACATCCATAAACTCATTCACAATCGGTACATCCTCAATTCTTAGTTCGACCTCTTTCCTCACATCATGCACACTACAGAAGAACAACTCACACCCCTTCTTTACCAACTTCTTCACTTGCATTGTGGAAATGATCCCAAAACTCTTAGGCTTTCCAAATCGTCGATATGAAGTTAACTTCCCTAAAGGGCTTCTCAGTACTACCTTTTGAGCTTCACAATATATCTTGGCCCTATAGAAACCTAACCCCCAAAATAACGTCTAGGTCTCCCAGATTGAACTCTATCAGATTAGAAGGAAAAACACATTCCCATATCTTCAAAGGTAAGCCTCTATACATCTTAGTACACCTTATAACTTCTCCAGGTTGTATACTTATGGGTAGGTCAATTACTTCAAAGTGTACTAACCCCAAACTTTTTATAATGGACGAAGAAATAAACGAATAGGTCGCTCCAGAATCAAATAACGCTTTAACTAGAATGGAGTTAATAGAAAAAGTACCAGAAACTACGTCGTCAGACTTTTCAGCTTCATTACGAGTCATCACGAACAGTTTCCCCGAAGCTTTGTTCTGGTTGTTGTTGTTGCTCTCATTAGCAGGCTTACCGTAGCTTCCTTAACCGTTCTGCGATCCTATAGGCTTCTACCCTTGGTTGTTTGATTGATTGAACCCAGACCTTCCTTGACTACCATTCCCATTACCATTCTGCTCTTTAATCTGCTTAGTGAAGCACTCAAATTCCCTATGCCCCTTCTTCTGGCAGTAATGACAGGTCACTAGTTCCCCTTTACAGTCTCTACCAGGATGGTTCTTGTTACACTTCTTACAGTTGTAACTTCTCTCAGACTGGCCCTTCCCATTAAAACCTTGGCCATTCCTTCCTTGGAAATTTCCATTCCCATTCCTATTCCTCTTAAAATTTCCCTGATTCCCACCAGCATTGAAATCCTTTCTTTTCTCACCTACCACAACATTCTTCTTATCACGCCCTGATTGAAGTCCATAAATATGGGCAGCTCTCCCTTAAAGAACATCTAGGGACGCAAAGGTCTCACCTCCTAATCCCAATTAAATCTCTTCAGTCAGCCCTTGCTCAAACCTCTGAGCTTTCAGCTCTTCAGTCGCTACAACCTCCGGTGCAAATCTAGACAACGCTATGAACTTGCTATAATACTCCGAAATGGTCATACTCCCCATCCTAAGGTTTATGAATTCCTGAGCCTTTTTCTTCCTCATAAATGCAGGGTAAAATTTTCCTCTTAATGCAGCAGTATAGGAATCCCAATTAAAACCTTCCACAGCACTAATCCTATCACCATTTTCCTTCACCATAAATCAGTCTCATCCTTCAAATACAAAACAGGCTGACCCACTTCCATTGCTTCAGGACAGTTCACAGCAGGGGCGGAGCCAGTAGGGGGGACATGGGGACAGATGTCCCCCCACTTTTAAAAAAGTAATTTCACGGTTTTAAAAAAAAAAAACGAAAAAACAAAAAAAATGAAAAAGAAAAAGGAAGGACGCTGGGCTTGGGAGAACGCGTGAAACTAAAGAGTGAGAATTTGAGGAACCAAGGAAGGAGAGAAAGTTAGAAACCCTAACTTCCTGCAGCCGACGATCTGTCCAGACTCTAGACAAACCAGTGAACCACGAAGGCTGTGATCAAGGAGCGAGAAACGAACTTCGAAGGAAGGAGGACGAGTGGACGACGAACTTCGAAAGAAGGAGGACGACGAACTTCGAAAGAAGGAGGCGACGAACTTCGAAGGAAGGAAAGAAAGTGAGGAACGACGAAGCCGGAGCCGGAGCCAGCCACCAGTCGCCGACGCCAGTCACCACTCAGGCACTCACCAGTGGCAGTGAGTTAATTTTTTCTAAACCCTAACTCCCTAAGTTTTAATTTCATTCTTTTTGGGTAATATTTATGATTTATCATTATTTGGTTATGATACTTGTGAATGTGTGATTATGAATTTATGGTTGAATACTTGAATTAGTTGAATTGATTTGTAATTTGTTGTTGGTTTGGTCATGATTTATTGAGTTGATTTGTTGATTCATGTTTTAGGTTTATTTAGTTTGTAATTTCTAATTTCTAATTAATTTGGAAGTTGTAAGTATGAGTTGATTTATAATTGACTTTGGTTTGATATGTAATTGATTAATATTTATCAATTTAATTATGAAATGTTAAGTGATTCACATTCACCTAATACAAACAAGTCCAAGGCTAAGGGTTGTTTGGTAACTTTTATTGAGAATGATGTGTTCTTACAAGTTTCGGATAAAAAAATCATTGTTTGCTTTCAAAATATGAAGACCCGAGGCTGAATTTGTAATTTTCATTTTTAGTTTATAGTAATTTTTTTTAATTTCTCTTGGATTATAAGACTATAAGTATTCTGGAATTTTGGATGTAAAACATTAAGTATTAAACAATTTGTGTTGTAGTGTTTTTTTTCTAAATTTTTTTTCCGAATGCCCGACGTCCGGATTTTGTCCCCCCGCTTTGAGAATCCTGGCTCCGCCACTGGTTCACAGCCCCAAAAATCTTATCAAACTCCCTAATCTAGTTATCTAAGAACGTAGGGTCAGCCTACTGCCCCTTAAAGAATGGCGGCTTAATCTTAGCTAACCTCTCAAACATATCTCCCGCAGGATCAAGACGCTCAGTCCTTTCTTGAGTCAGTTTCTCAGCCAAAAGGCGAATAGCAGAGGCTAAGGCGGTTTCGTTGTTTGCCATTCTACTTCGCGACCTTGAAATTTAACGTAGGTCTACTTTAGGTTTCGATTCACAACTACTTGCCACTTACTATAAAGGCATCAATTCGATTTGATCATACAAGATCGCATCAAAAATAAAATTCTATGGAATTATAATAGCGCTAAGTTCAATCACTAACAATCATATATTCACGTGTGAATAATTATTCACATTAATAATCACATAAGGATCAAATGAAACCAATCACAATAATTTAAAAAAATATTTCCCATTCGTGTACTAAAATAAATTCTTACTCAACTCGAGTAACTAAATAATTACTTTTATTCCTCAAAACGATATTAATAATATTTTTTCCAATCCAAAATAACCAAACTTATTCCTCAACAATATAGAGATGCTAAACAAAGAAATTTAAACTATTGTAGCTTAGCTACTTATTCAACTAACTAATCTTAGAACATGAATAAATACTCTATGGAGTAACATCATCCTTTCTATCCTTATTTTCTTTGTATTTCTCTGGAGTAACCATTTCATCTTCAAAGTCTTCACTATATATCATAATAATAATAACTTGGGTTTTTAGCTCTAGTAGATCTTCGAATCCTTTTGGGTTGAGGTCCATCCTCTTCCAACTCTGAATCACTATCACTGTCCAGATAAGATCTCCAAGTAGCACTGTAAATGTCCTTTCTGGCTTGCCCTCTAGCACGGTCAAACTCTTGAATTACCTCATCATCGCTATCAGGGATGCCTACTTCCAAGACACGACGCAAAACAAGGTATAGACTGGTGTAGCTCTCAATATCAGACTCCATATCAGACTCGTCATCACCAAGCTATAGGGTTGGAGTAGCTTCCTGCTCGGGCAGCTTCACTATCAGTCATGCCTAAAGGTCCGTTTATAGATGAACACGACATCTATAATAAATAATACTCTCACTTAGCGTATATTCCCAACAATAAGTAATAAGCAAGAATAATAAATAATTTAAAGCCATGAATAACATCAAACAGTTAAGCAGGGAAGAAAAACACTGAACATGCTAAACAAAATATTTAAATGCAGACATATAAAATTTCTATCCTATATGCCTTTTCTATTCTACCCATCTCTCACAAAATTAATAAAGTAAATAAAAGATTTTTTTTATTTTTACCACCTTTTAAAATTACATTTTTCAAGATAACCATCTTATAAGTTTTATTTTTTTAAATAACCACCTGATATGATCTAAATCTCTTTAAATACATACCAATTGATAGATTTCGTCCAAGAAATCGGTCTCAAAGAAGGGTTAAAACCTTATATACATTTTAATGAATAAAGGTGGAGTTGATGGAATTATTCTTAAACCCTTTTTGAGGATGATTTCCTTGACGAAATCTGTCAATTGGTAGGTATTTAGAAAGATTTAGGTTATATAAGGTGGTTATTTAAAATAATGAACATATAAGGTGGTTATTTTGAAAAACTTGATTATAAAACGTGGTAAAAGTCAAAAAATCCTAAATAAAATAAAACTAAGAGTACCAAAAATAAACAACTAAAAATTAAATTAACAATTTCTGAAAAATAGGAAAACCGAGAAATAAAAAAATTCGGCTAAAAGAAAAAAATAATTTTCAAACTTTAACAAAATTTCGAACCCTTTTGAAATATGTTTTGAATTTATCTAAAGTCATTTAAGCACAACGAATACGTAAGAACTTAATTTCTTTTGAAATTCTTTTCAAATAACTAGGCGCCTAAAAAAAAATTGATTAGCACGAGAGGCCAATAAAAAACTAAGCTTTGATACCACTTTGTAACACCCCGATAATTCTCTATTTTATAAAACACCTTTTTCCCACAAAACATCAAGAATTATCAAAGTATTATCGCCCGTGTGATAAGTATCGGCTTATTCATAATTTTACAGTAGAAATAAATACATAACTTTGAAAACAGAATTAAACTTAGTCAACCATAAATCAACTCCAAAACTACACCATAGTCAAACCAACATAAAAGTCAAACTATTAAAAACATAATTAAATCCAAAATATGAAAGTATAAAGGAAACTAAAACACAAGCTCTCCAGACGAAATCCCGAAACTCAATGATGCATCATCTTCAGACCTGAAATGGTCGATGCTTTATTGATTCTGAAAGATTGCTCACCAAATGGGTCATCGATCACATGATCAATACGGCACAGCCATGATCGACATACAAAAAGCACGTAATCAGCAAAGCTGGGTACTACATAGTAACAAAACATAAAACATAACATGATACTAATAAACTTTAAAACAGGGATAAATAATAATATAACGAAATAACAGACTTACTAGACTTCACATCCAATAGATTAATTATAAATAAATTGAATAGTCAATGGATAGAGTTGTCCTAACCAAACCATGTCTTCAATTTAGAAGAAGAAGTACGGGGCGACTCCGTACTCCCGCGACCAACGATATTGAGATACTAATTAAATAAAATAGGACACGGTGATCAATCCGGTCCCAAGAAAAGCCATGGGCTACCACCATGTACTCCAACTCATACTAGTCCAACACTTCAGACGTGCACAAGTCTAAAAGTTATTTCTATTCACTTTCCACTTTAACTTATTACTAAATTATTAACTTGTTGTGACTTACAAAGTAAGACAACCAACATAGACATCATGGATACACAAAATTCCCATTTTTTTTCTTAGGATCAAATAAGGTAATCAACAATTCAAATAATCTAAGAATAATCCCATTAATTAATTTAATAACCAAATAATCTTTATTTGTTGACTTAGATCAACAATCAACCAACCTGTCAATGGTGAATATCCAATTTTACCAAACAAGGCCCACTATCCTTATAAAGTAAATATAATATTAATCCAAGGGAACAACATGGTACAATTCATGATCCAATATATATATATATATATATATATATATATATATATATATATATATATATATATATATATATATATATATATATATATATATATATAAATCCCTCATGTGAATTAATAAAATAAAAGTTTCCAATCCCACATGCTTGCATCAATCATCCATACAAACATATAATATTGGAAGATTTGATTTAATTAGTCCCAACTATGGGCGCCCTGATAAAAACAGTCCCAACTTCAATTTAATATTGTTCAGTCCCAACTATTGGATGTATTTTACAAAAGTGGGCTAGGTTAACCAGTAACCGGTCAAACAGGTTAAAAAATTTGTTGACTTTTTTTAAAAAGAAAACAAAGGGGAAGGGATGGCAGGGAGGGGGTTTCAAGGGAAGAGGAAGGGATGGCAAGGAGGGGGTTTAAAAAATTAATGCTTTCCTAGCGGCGGTCGCCGGTGTCGCCGTGAACCGCCATCTTGAGATGGCATGACCGACATTTTGCTTGCAGCCACTTTGTTTCATCTATCCCCTCTTTCTCGCTCACTTTTCTATCTCCTCCGCATGTGTTGTTCTTTGGGGGTGTAGCCGTCGTCGAGCCGCGGCGTCGTTGCCTTATCGATGCTGCCGCCGAAGCTCTTTTTGTTCTGGTGTTGCAGTATTTGTCGGCAACGCATCGTAGCTGTTGTTGCTTCCCCTGTTTTGCTATCCTATTCTGGTTGTATGAAGCTACTACCTGATTTCCATGTTGTCACCATTATTTCCCCACAAGATTCCAAGGGAAACACAAGTTGGGTTTTGAATATAAAAGGAAAAATTGATTTTATCAGTCCCAACTATGACCCCCCTGATAAAAACAGTCCCAACTTCAATTTAATATTAATCAGTTTCAACTTTGAAAGGTGATTTACAATAGTGGTCCAGGTTAACCAGTAACCTGTATAAAAGGTTAAAAAATGTTTTTTTTTATTTTTACCTTTTTTTTTTTGCTGTTTTAATTTCTTATCTTCTCTCTCCTCCCTCCTCCTCATCCCTCTCCCCGCCATCCATCCCCTCCCCCGCCACCCCACGCCACACATGCCCCTCCCCCGTCACACATGCCCCTCCCCGCCACCCCAAAACCCCCTCCCCGCCAACCTCCCTCCCCGCCACACATCCCCCCTTCCCTCCTACCCCCACCCCACCCCACCCCACCCCACCCCACCCCACCCCAAAACACCCCCTCCCCTATTGGCATTGTTTTGTGTCCATAAAACCTCTGTTCGAGCCCCTGTTGCTCCAATGGTGGACCCACTTTCGTGCGACAGCGGGGATGACGGTTATAACAGTGTGGATTCGGGTTGAGAAGAAGTTTACGGTGGTTCGTGTCGGAGTTTCGCTGGGGTGTGGTTGTGATTGAATTGGGGTTCATTGAGGGAGTTGTTTGGATTTTGGAGAGAGAAAATAGTGAGTGAATGAGTGATGAAAAATTGATAATGGTTGTTGATGGAAGCTTTTGTAGTACGTAAATAAGAAGGGGCGAGGATGCAGTTTGAATTGTTTACAGTAGAGTTGCATACTAGCTCACAGCAGTATTGGGCATGACCGCATTTCTTCACTTGGGTTTGGGAGGGGCGAGCTCACAGCAGTACTGGGCATGACTACATTTCTTCACTTGGGTTGGGAGGGGCGGTAGGCAGGGGAGGATGTGGGGGAAGGAGTGGCAGGGCAGGGGACGGAGGAGAGGGTGGAGTGGTGGTAGTGGGGTGGAAGGGGAGGGGGTTGGGTGGCAGGGGAGAGGAGGGGTAGGGAGCAGTGAAGGGAGGAAAGAGGATGATGAAGATAGAAAAAAAATAGCAATATTTACCTGCTACAGCGGGTAAGAAACCTGCTAGGACTATCATTGTAAAACACCCCCCAAAGTTGGGACTGAATAATATTAAATTGAAGTTGGGACTGTTTTTGTCAGGGTGCCCATAGTTGGGACTGATTAAATCAATTTTTCCAATATAAAATGCAAAGTTAAGTTGTGATAGGTGAACCTTTGAATTTTATTTATAATTTCGACACCAAAATAAGATTCTAATGTGATCTTATTCTACTAATTGATTGTCAAATTCTCTATTAATGTAAGCCTTATGATCAGTTTACTCCTCGTACTATTTAGCTTCCATTTCTAAACACTAGCACATTATTCCACTCGCAAACAAATTTACAAAGAGAGAAGAAGAAGAATGAGAAGAAAGAAGAAGAATTAAAGAAATCTACAAGTCCTGAAATGTTGAATGATGATGACATGATGGGTGAGAATTGGGGAGGAGCTGCTGACGGGCTTCTCTAAACTCCTTAAATTTGTTGATTTTTCTTATTCAGTGGAATCATTTTTGACGAAAAAGTGCTCAATTTGAAGGAAAATATTATATGGGCAAGCATACAATTCCACTGGGGTGGAAGGGGAGGGGGTTGGGTGGTAGGAGAGAGGAGGAGGAGGAGGGAGCAATGGAGGAAGGAAGGAGGAAAGAGAAGGAAGAAGATAGAAGTTTTTTTGGTAATGTTTACTCGCTACTGACGGAGTTAGGAACCCGCTTTGGGACTACCATTGTAAAATGCCTCCAATAGTTGGGGACCGAACAATATTAAATTGAAGTTGGGACTGTTTTTGCCAGGGTGCCCATAGTTAGGACTGATTAAATCAATTTTTCCAATAATATTCATCATAGACAACATGCTTCACAGAACGGCATAAAACATGCAAATTCATTGAAATATAAGCCACATATGAACTATAAAAAGTTCCCTATGCATGATACTACAACAATCCTATCCTTAGGACATGATACTAGTCTAATAACACATAGGTATGTACGGACCTTGTGTAGACAAAACGAGAGGCCACTTTCACAACCTTAGAAATCACTCAAAGAATATTCTCCGCCTACCAAATACCAACACATCCAAGTATTAATACTCTAATAAAATTACAGCAACTTTAAAATACTTTAAACGCTCTTAAAAAGTGTTGTAAAACTCTCTTAAGGATTAAAACTTGAACCTTTAGTACCACTTAATATAGTACTACCATACTAGTCATTAAAAATCCTTAAAAATAAATACTTTAATATTTAAAATCCACCATAAGTAAATTAATAAAAATTTCAGCAACATATAATATCTTTAAAACTCTTTTAAACTTACTTTAACATTGTTATAAAGATTAAAGTATTCAATTTTCATAAACTATAACATAGTACTATAATTCTAACTCTTAAAAACATTAAATATCCATGCTTTCATGCTCAAAAACCTAATTTAAAAAGATATATTAAATCTGAAATTTATTTACTTCACTAAACTAATTATATAATCTGAAAATAATATTAAAATAGTTAAAGATACAACTTTAATTATCAAACCACCAAAACAATACTTAAAACATTAAACTAATCATTAAAATAATATATAGGAGGAAGAGAAAAATAAAACAAGAGGAGACAGAAAAACACATGGCAGCCGAGAGAGGGAGCAGGGGACGGCTGGGCTGCTGCTGATCCGCGGCCGGTGCTGCTGGCCGGCGGTGGTCCGGCACCGAACGACGGAGGCGAGAGAAAAAGAAAACGGTGGAGGAGAGGAGAGAAAACCGTGAGAGAGAGAGAGAATAGAAAATTAGGGTGTAATTTTGTGTGAGAATTTTTGGGCTCTCATGGGGTTTATATAGGTTTGCAAAGCTAACCCTTGTGGGCTTAGGAAAAGTGTTTGGACTTTTTAAATTTGGTTACTTGGGTGATTGAGTTAAATTGGGCTCCTCTAACCCATTTTTAAAATCTTTATACTACAACCCAACTAATTAAATTATTAAATAACTTTCAAAGTATGACGCAATAAAATATTTGATTATTTAAAAATATTAAATAATGCTTTGACTTTAAAAATAGTCAACACTTTATGAAATTAATTATTTAAATACTAAAATATATATAAATATACTTTAAATATATATAAATATACTTTAAATATATATAAATATACTTTAAATATATTTATAAAATTCATAAAATTGTGGGGGATTACAAATGGAGAATGAGAAGAAAGAAGTGTCCATTTCAAACAAGAAAATCGAAGCACTTGAGAAAGAAAATGAAAAGCTAAAAGCTGAGGTTCAACAAATTAACTTTTTCTTCAAGAGTCTTGAGTCTTGTTGGACAATTTTCTCAACTTGTGGGAAAAGTTCGTAAATGAGAGGCTTCAATGCACCTTCTAGATTGTGCACAAGCAGTTGGAAATGACTGACAAAGAGGTATGCATTCTGATTTCAACTTCAATCAATGCATAGTCAACATTTTCATTCACAAAATTTAAATATCGAGTCTCTTAACGTTATGAGATGAGATGTAATTGATTTATACGTTGTGTCGAAATGGTTAACGAATTTCGTATTTGAAATGAATAATCAATTTTGTTCTTGGAATGCGATTATAATGTTTTAGGAAGCTTGTTGAATAAGTGAATTCAAATAATTCATTCTAAGTTGGATCAAGGCTAAATGAGAAATTTGTAATCATCTTTAAATTACTCTTCTCTCACATTCTTCGTCAGTTCTTATCTCGTTACCCTTCCTTACAAAACCACATATTGGGGTTTTCTCACTTTTCCAATCTAGTGGACGTGGCAAAAGTAATTACCTTTCGTTGCTTTATTATGGTCATTACTTTTATTATTCTTTCTACAGCCCGTCTTGCAAGAGACGGTCTAATATTATGATTAAAATTAGACGCATCCCAAAAGGCCCAATAGCACCTAGAAGCCACTCCACAAACCCAAACACCCAAAACAAATTGAAACCCAAAAACAAAACCACCACAACTTTCAAAACGCGACACATTTATTGCGTTTCACTTGACAGTTACTCTTCATCACCTCATCTCTCTCTCGAACAAAAAACGCTGAAATTCACCAAATTTCAACCGAAGAAATTAAAAAAACGAGGGAAAGGACTAAAATTCATACATAAAATCAATTACATCAACTTAGGTTCGAGATTTCGAAGCTTATTTTCTTCAGTTTGTGATTCGTGAAAAGGTAAATTTCAACTAATTTGTTGAATTTTTCATCTGCGGTTTTTTGTTCTTTGTTCATAGAATTAATCTGGAATCCTCAAACTTTCAACAGATTTGGTGTTCATTTTTGACAGATCAACAATACCAAGAGATAAAAAAAGTAGAACCATACAAGATTGTGGTAGAAAAACTAGATGACATGAAGAAAAAGGCAGCAATGGATAGGAGAGTTGCAACAAAGGGAAAAAGGCAGCAACCACCTAGTATTCCAAAGAAAAGTGAGGCAAGAACCTTTGACCCGACAACTGAATAAGAAACAATTGAAGGTGAGCCAAATAAGGGGCCAGATGAAAACAAAGTAGATGAAAAAAAATCAAAAACAACTACCACAAGGAAAGAGAGGGGAAACACGCAAACAACCTCCTCTAGAGGAAGAATATGATCACTCTCCAAAGGAGTCACCTCAACGAAAAAGAATGACACGGGGAAATCAAACTCCTCCAAGGGTTTCACCACAGTCACCTCAAACAAGAAGAATAACAAGGGGAAAGCAAACTTCTCCAGAGATTGATAAAAATACTTCTCCAAACGATTCACCACAATCACCTTAAGGAAAAAGAATGAAACGGGGAAAGCAAACTCTTCCAGAGCCTGAGATGGACACTTCTCTAAAGGATTCACCACAATCACATGAAGGAAAGGGAGGGAAAAGTGTGAAACGACCTACTAAAAACGCTGAAAAAAGTGATTCACCTCAATCACCTCGTGCAAAAGCAAAGAAAAAAAGGAAAGCAACCTTTGATAGAGAACGACCAAGATGGTTCTCCCAAAAAAAGTCGTAAACCCGGGTTTAGATTTATTATCTCCTTTACATAAGTATTTAATTCTTGTTTTATAATATAGTATTAGTTGCCATTTTATGTCATTTAGTAACTAGTTTAATTCTATTGGTCACCACTTATGCCACTAAATTATACCTATTTCTATGATACTTATGGCTCATTCAACTTTTATGTTTAAATATGTTTTAGTGTCCATTATTTAATTCTAAAACTTGAATCTCATAGAAAAATTCAGTTGTAAAATTATACAAGCTACTTTATTGTCTTTGTGAACTCAAAATAAGGCCCTATACCTTATTGACTGGCAAAAGAATATCGCACTATGCCTTTTGATTTCCATCCCTGCACATTCAAAGTTGTATAGCTACTCTACTTGTTCGAGCCTCTCTTATATGCTATTTTATTTTTCTTGATAGATAATTAGCTTTTATGTTTAAATTATCAAGACTAAATAGGGTTATCACTACATTCAGTCATTATGTTATCAATATTGGTCATTTACTACCTTGTTAATCTCAATCAATGACTACTTTAATTTGTCTGGTGATCACTTTGATTTGATGTTTGTTATTATTCCTATTTCTTTTATAGGGCTAAACAAGTTCTGATTTCAACATATTGTTCTCCTAGTGGACTCTTCAAGTTGAATGAGCAACTCACTACAGATAAAATAGTGCATGTGGAATTTATGGGATTTGGAGGATTACTTACAGTGAAAATGAATGCATACTATCAAGGGATGGTAGACTGGCTTGTGCAGCAGTACAATGGGTGCAACAACTGGTTTACAGTTGACGCAACTAGGGGATGCAATGTAACTGAAGATCATGTCCATGACATCTTTCAACTGCCAAAAGGAGGAGATCTTGTTGTCCATAACTCTCTTGCTAAAAGAGACGACCCATATGCTTGGGCACAAGATCGTTGGCGTGAATAATTAGGATGTATAGGCAACGTAGAAATAAATGCATCCAATTAGTTGCAGAGATTCTGAAACTACCAAAATGAGGTCGCAGATTCCAAAGCTATTATGCTATGTATGCACTCTCGACATTTCTCACCCCACAACACACAACATCATAGACATGGATATAACGAAAGTGCTTTTAGATCCCCTGTAAATTCCAAAATTAAATTGGAGCAAATATGTGTTGGAGAGGTTGGACAAAGCTGTAACTAATTGCAACAAAAACGGATCAAATAGTGTAAGTGGGTGCATCATTATACTACATCTTATTTACTTCCACTGTTTACTATGGAGGGGACCGCAACCACCAACAACACTTCCACTAATCTTGAATTTGACATACGAAATAATCTGTGAGCATGTGTTAGAAGAGGTTGCAGCAAAGAATAGCAAATGAGGCAGATTTGGTATGGGTGAGTGGGACACTACAATGTTCCCAATCTACGTCAATCAAAACTTGTACCAAACTGAGGATGAAAATGAACATGAAAACAGAAATCGAGATCCTCCAATGCATCATGATGAGCATATAATCACGGTGCCAAAAGTACAACCAATATAATGGTCATCACAAATTCTACATAGAGGGTAATAATAATCAAGCTTTCCAAAGGCACGATGACTGACGAAGAAATTGAACAAACTGCAAAAGATGTAAGTATTGACTCTACTTTTACACTAGTGGTTTATAATTGTAAGAAGTGACCACTGGTTTATTGTATTACAACTAAAATTTAGGAAGCCAAGCTCAAATTATTTTTGTTACTAGTTTAATTACTTTGGTCACCATTTTAATTATTTTTGTCACTCGCTTAATTAGAAATTATTGTCAAAATATTGCTGTGAGTATAATATAGATCTACTAGGTTAATTTGATGTCACATGCCTAATTGAATGTATTAAAAGTTGTTGTGAGTATAATTGGATGTATTATTTGAATGTATTGCAATGATGATACTTGGAATTTTCACGGCCTACTGATCAAGCTCGCCTAAAATTGGGACGCGATCTAGAGGTTTGCTACAGCATGCACACACGAAGGTTGGAGGAGCTGAAATAAAGAAGGAAGATGTTCCACAAGATGGATCACCCACAATTACTCAACTGTTAGAGAACCCTGAAGTTCGTAAACAGATTGATGACTTTGAGAAGCTCCTAATAACAACCAAACAAGCAGTTGCTGACATGCCATCATTTGACTTGGGTATACCCGAATTGAAGCAACAATTAAAGCAACCCATAAAACCCAAACAACAAGAAGATATACATGTTCCACATGTTTTTACCAGACGATCAAAGAGACACCAAGAACCAGCTGAAACAGCAACATAATTACCACAACAAACCTCTCCCACTAGAAGAATGTCTCCTAGAAAAGCAAAGATGTGAACATTTTTGGAAAATGTTCAATTGTAAAGGAAAGCAAGATTAAATGTTGTGATCATATGATTTTTTGCACAAATGTTGATGCAATATTTTTCAATCTATTAGGTTATATTTTGATATTATGTAAATATGAAACTATGGGCCTAGTAGATAATTTTGATATTATGTAAATATGAAACTATGGGCCTATTAGTCACCAGTTTATGTTAATTAGTGACCTAGTATGGAGAAGTTTTTGAAAATATTTTGTTTATTTGGATGCATTTCAAGACTTTGAAAACTTATCATTTCAAGTCTAATTCCGTATTTTGGGTATTTTTAAAGTAAATAAAAATGGATTAATGAAAAAGAATCCAAATATTCTTAATTGTGACCACTACAAGTCTATTAGTCACCAATTTATGTTAATTAGTAACCTAGTATGGAGAAGTCTTTGGAAATATATTCAGTTTGCTTTAGATGCAATTCAAGACTTCCAAAATTTAACATTTCAAGTCTTATTCAATATTCAGTATTGTGGGTATTTTTAAATAATTAAAAATATTTCAGTATTCTTACTTGTGACCACTATAAGCCTCTTAGTCACCAGTTTATGTTAATTAGTGACCTAGTATGGTAAAGTCTTTCCAAATATTTTCAGTTTGTTTTGGATGCAATTCAAGACTTCCAAAACTTAACAACCCATCCGATCCACCAAATTTTACCTTGATCAAGATTCGAATCGCGGCGACGCTCGAGAATCTTCAACTGGGCATCGCAAATTTGAATTGGGCATCGCGAATTTGACAGACTCCCAAGGGAGATGTAGAATATGGAGGTTGAGAATGAGAGATGAGAGAGAAATCATATATGTTTCCGTGAGAGGGTTGGAAGGCTGAGGAGAGGTAACAATTTGGTTTTTGAAGTTTTGGGAGGGGAAAAGTGAAATTTTAGAATTTCACGAAAATTTCGAAGAGAATAAGTGTTCGCGCTTCTATGATATTACTTCATTAGTGAGAAAATGAATCTATTGCAACGGGAGATTATCTAGTGCAATGCAACGACATTTTCTATACCGTTGCAATTGATATAATCAAGGGAACCGATGATGCGCCGTAAAGAGGAACGCCGCATTTTTGGGTGTTGTGTGTTGTTCCATTCTTTCTCTTTCTCTTTCTCTCTGTTTCGCTCTGGGTTGTGCGACTCGTAAGTCGTAAGATGAATAGATGAAGGGAATTGGGATCTTAGCTTTCAGCTTTTATTCAACGCATTCGACTCGAGGATCGTCTTGGTTTCCTGCAGAGGTAAATGAAGCAAGTCGTGGCTTTTTGGTTTGTCTATTGATTGCTTTGTCGATGTACTTGTTGTGCACCAACCAAAATTTATTGTGCTGGAACTGTCGCATAGTCATTTCTTTATTGTCTCTGGTGGTGTGCTGCTATGTGATTTATGGTTATGTGCTTCAAATATTAACAACTAGTTTGGGTACACAAAGTGGAAGGGTAAAGTAAATGAAGGGGAGAAGAAAGAAGGGGAAAAGGAGGGGGAGATCAGAACCACCTATTACATAGTTGAATAACATTTATGAAATAAATATGCTCAAATTTTAGAAAAATTCTGAAACTTAAAATTCTGACATTAATCTGGAATTTCTAAATTATGAACAGAAGACATTTTGCTATAGTTATTATTTCAACTCCATTTTTTTTATTTCTGAATTAAGTGTTTTGAAACTATTACAATATTTAAATTTTTAGGTGAACAATGAGCCAAATGGAGGACATCAGACGTAAATACCTCACTTCTTAGACGGCACACACTTGTTAAATGAGGTATTATTCTCTCACTTCTCTCAGAACTAGCCATAAGTGCATTTTCTTGTAGACATAAATGTGTTGCAAATAGTTATTATGTTGATTCTAGATTCTAAATCACTCATCAGGTTGATATGGTTTCTATGGTTGCTGATAGTTTTGTGTTGGATTCCATGTATGATTTCGACATCGTTTTGGCCATATATATACTATTGTCTACAAATAAGAGTTACTAGATTACTCCATAGGTTAATTAATTCATCCCCTTTGCTGCAACATAAGGTAAGTTCATGCACGAAGTAAAATGTTCATCATATCATCTATAACCTACCCCCAATGCAGGGGATCAAACATAGATCCAATAGTTGCTCATGTAGGCTAATAACTAGTTAACTAGGCTAATAACATAGATCGGTCATCATATATATTGGATCATATCATCTAGGCTAATAACTAGTTAAAATTAAAATGTAATTCATTTGATCCAATATTCATCTCATTCATCAGTATAGAAACATAAATTATGATGTTGTAGTGTAAATACAGTCTAGGTTTCCCGTTTCCCACAATAAGGTAAATGGTTAGATTTACCATTTTAATGAATGCAACTGTACTCCTACCAGGCCGGACTAGTGGAATAGATGCACCTTGAAGCTTATGTTGCTCACTTACATAATCAGACCCAGTTGCAAGACAGTGTAATAATAGTTGAAAAACGCTATCAGTATGATGTTTGTTGGAATATAGAAAGAACCTGCAAAATAATTCTCTGTTTAGATTAAGATGTTTCAAATAAATAAACAAGTTGTAGCTTCTTGTATCCCCCCCTCAAACACTTCATAACTCCATTTTCGATTTTAATTGCTAAATTTAGTGTTTCTAACTATTTATAGTGTTTGAATTATTAGGTGAACGATGAACCAATGGAGGAGATCAAACATGGATGTCCCACTATATACACTATTGGTGACCGGATCTAGCTAGTTATATATTGTAATATGGTGCTTGCATGCAGTATTTAGATAGGAATTAGGAATGTATATGCTAGAAATATTTTGTTGTACATTAAACAATTATTTAGTTTAGTTTGAATTAATACATTTCATTTATATTAGTAAGAATTCAGTCATTATTGTAGTACTCTTATAAATTCTTTAGTTTGAGAAATATCAATACAAACATAACAACTTTTTTGAGCTTGTGGAGCGCCTTTTAATCTTTTGTCACACACACACACACACACACACACACACACACACACACACACACACACACACACACACACACACATATATATATATATATATATATTTTATCGGCGATACAATAGCTTGGGGTAATAGGCATTGCAATAGTTTGGAGTAATAGACGTTGCCAATGGGCATTGTAATAGCTTTTGCTAATGGGCGTTGCAATAGCCTAACCGTCGCATAATCTACATGAAACCCATGACTCACACAGCCGTTGCCTAAAAGATTGGTCTAGAGCAACGGTTCATCAAGCCGTTGCAATAGGTCCCAAAAGTCGTTGCACTAGGCCTATTGCAACGCCTTCAAATGTGACGGTTCAAAACCGTTGCAATAGGTCTATTGCAACGACTTTTGGGCCTATTGCAACGGTTTTCATGTGTTGCCTTTGCCCTTTAATGTAGTAGTGAATCCACCCCTCCCTTCCAGCTTTATTTTTAAATGAATGAAAGACTTCATGAGCTAACAGAATATTATCTTGGATTAAGCGTTCTGAAACAAAAGCCCCTTGAAAACTGAAAAGGATTGATAATTTTTCCCAAGACCAGTTTAAGCCTATTAGCCATAACTTTGGCTATAATTTTATACAACGTTGAACAATGACTGATTGGCCTAAAATGATTAGTCGCAGAGGAATTAAAGTTATTAACGTATGATTAACCTCAGCTAAAAGATGGCCTGAGTGAAAAAAAAGTTTGGATTGCTTTAATCACATAATTACCCACTAACGACCAATATTTTTGAAAAAAATACGGGGGAAAGCCATCGGGTCCGGGAGACTTGTCAGGCGCAAGATCAAATAAGGCCTCTTTTATCTCATCAGGAGAAACTAATTGAGTTAACATGACATTATCCTCCTCCGAAATGATAGGAGAGATAAGGGAAAAATCATTGTGACTATTAAAAGAACAATTGGCATTTTTAAGGAATCTCTCACTAAATTCTTTAGTAATACTTGCCGAAATTGCTTCACGATTTGTAAGAATTATGTTTTCTTTAGTGGTAAAAGTGTCCAAATTAATTCTATTTTTCTTTATAGAGGCACAAGCATGAAAAAACTTGGAATTAGAATCACCTTTAGCAAAGGACATCGACTTAGCTCTTTGAAACCAAAACTTTTCCTGAAATTCAAACAAATTGCGTCGCTTAGTAAGCCATCGCTCTTGCGCTTGTTGAAGATTGAAATTGTCTTGATCAATAATGAGTCTGGATTGGAGTGATTCTAACTTTTTATCAACTACAATAAGTCGGCGAAATACATTCCCAAACCTCGTCTTATTCCAAATTTTAGCCATTAAACATAAAAGAGCCATTAAATCTTTCAGACCAAGATTTTTTAATCAAAACATCAAAGTCTTTCCTTAAACACCACATTTTTTCAAATTTAAAAGGGGGCACTTTGAAATTAGAGGTTGGGAGATAAAAAAGAGAAACAAAATAATGGTCAAAAGTAGTAAAAATATGATGATGAGTTTTAGCCGTTGGAAAAGAATTAATCCATTCTATGCTCGCAATACATTTATCCAAACGTTCTAAAACGTTATCAGCTCCAAATCTCTTTTTCCTCCAAGTAAAGCAGGGACCCGAAAATAGGAGCTCATCACAATCTAATAATTGTTTGATACTACACATTCTATTTAATCGAGCTCGCACAACAGGGGACTCCACCTTGTTTATCGGAGAGATAGCTTAATTCATCAAAATCTCCCACAAGAATATATGGGAGTTGAAGAGAAGAAACATAAGAAACAATATCGGCCCAGAAACTATCTTTATCAATCGAGTTAGCAGGCGCATATAGAGAGACAATAACAAAGGAGATGTTCAAAGCACTTAACATTATATTACCAGCCATAAATCGAGTGCCTTTGAAAATTACATTAATACTAAAAGGATTACTTAGACTATTTTTTCACATCACCCATAAACCACCTGATCTTCCCAAAGATGGGACAAAATCAAAAAAGGAAAAACCACAACGTTTAACCATACTAATAGAGGGATGAATATGAGATTTTGTTTCACAAATCATCATAATATCTATGTGATTTGTGGAACAAATTTTTTTATTTTCGCAAAAAGATTCTTCCTTTGGCTTCCCGAACATTCCAAAAGCTACAAACATAATATAATCAAATGGTTATGGAAAACAACAAGCTTAATTTCTTGATCTCTTCAGGGCTGAAGAGTTACCTTCATCCCCGGAGCTGCTCTTCCTCCTCTTAACTGAGCTGGAGTGAGAGGAGGCAGCCTTGCTAGCAGGTGGATCAACCCCCAATGTTTCAATTTTTCTTACAACGGAACTGCCAGAAGAGAGAGTGAAATGAAGATTCAATAAATCCATCCACACCCTAAATCAGGTCATCAACATCAACTAACAGATAAGTATCATCTTCCTCATAAGATGGAATGACAATGGGCTCATCATCAAAGCATTCAAGTGTCGGCGGATTGAATTGATTCTCAAGAATCGGATCGGCGGGAAAAACAACTCGCAAAGGAGTAGGGACATGAACCATAGGCGAAGACAGGGGGGAACCAACCTCGAGACTGTGCATCACCACCCTTAACCCCAAACATCCGGGTCCAACAAAGGAGCTTTAGGAGGGGCAACAAACATAGGGTCGGGGCACACGGGGGCCTCATCATCGAGCTAACATCACGGTCAATCAAAGGAGAAGCAAGCATATAGTATAGATTTACCCTTTCCCAACATAGGAGGAGTAACCATTCTTTTTACGTAAAGGTAAATCAGGAACCTCTTTAAAAACAATACCTTTCCTAGTAGGTTTAGACACTTTTCTTAGGGACAAATTCAGAAGCACCGTTAAGATTCTTACTATGATTCTTTCTCACAAAAATTTTTGGTTTAACATGTACCACATAAGCTTCCATGTTTGTGGTGACATTAGGAGCTTGCATTTTAGCTTTCAACATAGATTTAGACAAAAGCTTTTGTTAGGGACTCTTAATCAACTTAACTTGCACTTCTTTTTGGGGAGAGCACAACAAAGAACACACCTCAATAGCATGGGATTCATCCCCACAAAAAGAACAACCAGAAGAAAAATCTTCGTACCAAATGACATACTCAGCAACCATACCACCTGCCCTTACAACCTTAGCATATTCAGACAAGGGTTCTTTAATATTAACACGAATGCAAGCTCTTGCAAATCTTATTTTGTTACGCAAAAGAGAGTTTTGGTCAAGCCTAATCAAACTACCAATTCCATTAGTAGCAAATAGGTTAGCAACAGATTCATAATTAAGAAGTTCAGTGGGAACACGTGGAATATGCACCCATAGGTCAACCCATTTTATCTCCTCACAAAACGGATCAAACTCCGCCCTCCAAGGTTAAATCTCAAATAATTCCCCCTGGACATGCCATGGACGTTCACTCCAAACAAGATAACAATCATTGGGATTAGCAAAACGTACCATAATCCATTGATTACCCATATCAAGGTATTCAATGTCACCTTTGAGAAACTTCCAGTCAGCCTTGGTCCTTACAATAATGGTGCGCAAGTCCATAGGCGAGCCCAACATTTTTCCCACCAAACAAGTTTTTGACATTTCCTCGGTGTCCTTTTGGACTTGGGGAATATCATCCAACACTCGAAATGCGGGAATTCAAGCGGGATAGGATGGGTCGAGCGGCACCCATACCACGAGCTTCAGCCATACCACCAACATGAGAGGAGTTAGTAGTATTAGCGGGAGTTTCAAAATCAAAAGAAGGAACAAGGCATACAACATTATTATTATCACCACTAAGGAGAGCAATATTAAACAAACTTGGGGTGTCCATTTTAGAGAAACAGACAAACTGAAACGACAACACACAGAGAGATAATCTTAAAGCAAGATGAAGGAAAGGGCAAAGGTGAGAGTGATTAAGAAAACCGACCTGAGCGAGTCTTTAAATAGGAATTAGGGTTTTGGGGAAGAAAACCCAAAAATTTACCTTTGGCGGGGAGATTATTGAACCATACAATCACATTAATTACTCGAAGTCTCATAATGTCCAGGAAGGTCAACAAGAGAACAAGGAAGGGAACTCTGCAAATTCCCGCAGCAAAGAACTAACCAAACCATTGAATGACTCGACGACGGAAAAGAGGAGGATATCCAAAAAGAAAAGTACCGAAAATCGGCGCAATAAATGCTCTCAATTGAAAGCCCCTAAATTTAACCCTAATTTTAAACTTAAAACCTAGGAACCATAGGTATCTAATTAAGCACGTCACCGAGATTACTCGATACGCACTCCAGCCTAATACTTTTAACCCACAATTATACTCCTCGTCTCGCTAATTGAAAAGATAACACTCCTCAATTTTGCAGATATCTCATAATTACAATCCAAACGAAATCGCTGAACATGGCAAAATCGAAACGGCACACTCAACACAATGATTAAAAAGTACTTTAATCCCAAAATACTACCCAAGCACTCCCAAAAGGAAGAACAGATTAACTGGGAGAAGACGGAATCGTCAAAGAACTGAGAAAAAACTTGAGACTTGTTTATCGGGTTTCTAGGTTTTCTAGAGGGTTTGTGGGATGGCTTTAGTTTGTTTTTGCCTTTAGCAGATACATTTGCATTGATGCGTTTGATAAATATTAATTATGATTTCGGTTACAAATTAAGCAGGGATTTCAATTGTACTACATTATAAGTTATTATATTGTTTATCAAATTAAATTTATTTGATTTTCGAGCTTCATTGTTACTTTTATATTGTAAATTTAAGATGATCCAATTATATTATTAACGTATACATATATCTTCTTGCATTATATTATTTCTTAATTAAGGTAATAGAAAAAGAATTTGCATCAAGATATTTTGTCCATTAGCTTTGAAACTTGTTCAATATAACTTTATCTCAACACCAAAAGGCCTCGCTATTATAATGTGACATCAAATTACGTCGAGAATTTGGACACCATTCATCGTTGGTAATTTTGGACATGGCGCCTTATTCCATCATTTGTCGATGCCTATATTACATTATTAATGAACCTTTAAAAGCGTCGAGGTTGGCGGCGTCTATAGGCGTCGAGAATTCGCGACTCACTTTTTCTCGACGGTTTTTTAAGGCGTAGAGAACAAAGTTCATGAGGCTTTTTGTCGTTGAAAAAGTGGCTAAAAATCGTCGCCATAACACACGTTTTGTAGTAGTGATAATAGGCAACGACTCTGCTACAAACCTGTTATATTCATGGCCTCACTTGAGTTCCTCTACAAACTTAAGTTTCCAATAACTGTTCACTCCCTCCAACAGTTTTGACTCTCAAACTTCCCTTAAAGTTCCCTCTCTTGACTTTACGCTTAACTCAAAACCTTCTCATACAATACAAGAATCACTCAAGTTCACACCCCAATACAAGAGTTCACTTAAACCTTATAACCCAAACTTGAAACACTGAAGAGTAGAATAATACTAGTTAGAACAATCAAAAGTATGATGAAGGAACAATAGAGCTTGTGGAACTGATGTGGTACTAACTCCACTTGTGAAACTAAGATATTAGCTTTACTCAAATGATTATTTCCTATTTATAGATCCAAGTTACATAGGATAATACTCCTAATTACTAGGCACAACTCCTACAATTTAGGACCACAACTCCATGTTCCTTTACTTAGAAACCATTTAACCACTAACTCTATTAACTTATTGAACATGATATTAGAACGTGGTTAAAAGAATTGTGATCGTACTTGGGGAACAAGACAATATTAAGGAACAACCATTACTCCACTATTCACAACAACTGGAACGTGTGAACGTGCATCAGTATTAAAACAAACGTACTTTTATTATTTTAACAGATTAACTTATTTAAACAAATTAATTAAAGAATCCTAAGTGCTTAAAAATCCTAGTCCTAAAATAACTCTAACAAGATAACAAACTAAATCTTATCTTATTTTAAATAAAAAATTTGCAGATATTATTCATAAAAGCACTGTTAAAAATTAACATTTTCCTAAATGATAAAGATTATAACTGACATATCAACAAATTTTATTGACTCTAAGACATACATTATTAAATCCCATAAGTCTGCTTGTTCCCTAGACACAAGTGTCATGGGAACATTTCTAACTTCGGAACAATTCCCAATTCCTTAAATCTGTAGTTCCTTTAGACAATATTTTTACCACGACACAGTACCACAAACTAAATTTCATAAGTAGTAGTTCCTTGGCTTAAGGAACAACTCAAGTTCCTTAACCCAAAGGAACAACTCAAGTTCCATACTATACTTTGTAACCTTCTCCTTACATGAAGCCTAGCAGTATACTTATACAATTAGACTTCTTCTCATGCAGTTGTTGCTCAGGAACTTCTTCTCTTCTTATGGGAATTTCCACTATGAACTTTCTTTAATTTATTGTATATCATCTTTAATTTAGGCACCATTATTAGTTGGTAAACCTTGCACACATAAAACTCAAAATCATGCTAGTTATTACATTATTTTGTCATCATCAAAAAAATATTAGGTCAATAATTACCACACACCGGCAATAGTTTGGATCATATAGAGCCAGTTTTCCTTAATTACTATAAATATGCTTGTTACCCGAACACACGCACCAATTATACAAGTATTATCTAATTTGTAACCATAAATTCTATTTCTTGCTTTTGTAATATTGTGTCTTTACATGCTGAGATTGCAAATCAACTATTCCCTCCATCCCAAAATAGTCTGAACACTTTACTCTTATGTTTGTCCCAAATAGTTTCAACAATTTCATTTTTACCATGATCCCACCCTTACATCCCACCCTTACTCTTTATGTATTAATAGAAAATATTCAACTTTGTCTCTCCTCCAAGGACCCTTGGGTCTAATGGTATTGGATTCCTATCTCCCACATGGGAGACCAAATTTCAAATATTGGTGGAACCAAATTTCAATTTGTCGGTGGAGGGGGTTGGGGTTCTTGTTGGGCTCTGGGTAAGTGACCCTGTGAGAGGGCAGCCCAAAGGAAAATTCTTCTTTACCAAGAGGTTCTCGAAAAGGGGCCCCAAAATAAAATATGACACCAACCTCCTATCGCGTTTAGAATTATAAAATAACATAATTTTATATCCATACTATAATTTATTACCTCAAACTACTGATCCAATAATTTTTCAAATCTTTTTAAGACGGAGCAAATCATTAATATACGTTTGATAGGTAGATTGCACAGAGTCCATATGTACCTACCCGAATAAAATTATCTTGTTGTGGACCTCAGTGCAGGGATCAGATATTCAGATCCTTCCCATTTCAAATAGGCCAAAAATTTTACAGTGCCATAATTCGTCTTTGGGCCTTGGGCTTTTTAGGCCATTTCCAAAGGGCTTTACTGTGCCTATACACAAAAAAATCTCACCTTCCTTAATTAAGCAGAAAATAATTTGTTATCATCAAATTATAGCTAGCTAGTACACTAGAGTTGACTGTGGTAGTATTTAGAGATGGCAATGGGTAGGGTCTGGGTAGGGTAAGGCTAGACCCTTACCCATACCCTAATTTGTGGATGTAGACCCATACCCTACCCGTACCCATAGGGTAAAAATTTGTAGGACCCTTACCCGTACCCGTAGGGTTCGATAGGGTATGGGTAGAGTCTAGGGTCTAAAATGGGTCCAACACAAAAAAAAATTCCGCTTACATTTCACGTGTATATAAAATCGTTAAGCATAATTTTATATATTAATTTTGCAATTAGCATACATAATATCACATATTCACATTCAATAGCAATACATAGTTTTCAGACATCCCAAAAAGTCTCATACATCAAAATATAAACAAAGAGAGTGACACTGAGAGTGAGAGACTGAGAGTAGAGGAAGAGAGTGAGAGAAGAGCGAGAGAGTGACAATGTGATAGCGAGAGACTGAGAAAGTGAGAGTAGAGCGAAAGATGAGACGTGATTGCGATTTGCAGCTAGTGTTCCTGGGTGAGGGAGGGTTTTAGTTTTACTGGAAGGATATGTATATATGTATATATATATATATATATATATATATATATATATATATATATATATATATATATATAATATATTTTAATTTTTAAAAATATAAAAATAAATATTTTAATTGGTGTGGGTCCATGGGTAGGGTCTGGGTAGGGTCTGGGTATTTGAGGAGTGGACCCTTACCCTACCCTTACCCAATAGTACCAGGATCCATACCCTACCCTTACCCATAGGGTTCAAAAAATTAAGACCCATACCTTAATTTTAGGGTAGGGTATGGGCGGGTCTGGGTAGGGTCCTGGACCCATTGTCATCTCTAGTAGTATCAACCTTGATAGAGAAAATTATAAGGATTTCTATTTCAGATGAGGAATAATTAATTAAGAAAGTAAATACAATTATGTCAAAGTCTCTCTTGGAAGTATACATCTCTCACAAAAACAAATTCATGAAAAGAATAAAGTGGAGACTACATTCATGGATTTTTAATATCTTGAGTGTAAATATAGTCCGTATGATCAACCATAGACTTGCCCAACAAGCAATCTTCTCCGTCCATACTAGTGCAACCATCTAGTTTGATACTCAATTCCTGCTAGAACAAAAGCCAAACAAAACATATTATGCAATGTTTTTCTTTTCTAACATGGTATGAAAGTTATGTAACATATTTTTTAAGTAATAATATAAAGTGGAGTTTGGTAACTCGTTGTCAGTTGTTTTACTTGGTTGTTTTGACCTACTTTTTGTATTGATTACATATCTGTTAACCGTTTATGAATGTGCTTGGTAAACTTATACATTGGTGTTAGTTTTCTAAATGTTAAATGAAAGAAAAAACCAAAGGTGAATTTCAAAACGTTAGAGCTCGTTCGGTATCACTGTGGTTTTCAGTTTTTGGTTTTTGTATTTAAAAGTCATTTAATATATGTCTTATAATGGATAAAAAAATTGGTCAAACTTATTAGAAACATGGTGATTTTGAAAACTGACAACTACAAGTGAAAACCACTTTTTCTGGTTTCCTGTTTTTTGTTTTCAGTTTTAAAAAAATTGAAAACTGAAAACTGAAAACAAAAAACGACAAAGAACATGGTCTTAGTAAACAGTTTTTTTTTTACAGTCAACTTTGCACGGTTGCACACTTGCACCACCTAGCCAAATAAACCATTTACTAAAATATATTTGTGGCTGTTTGACCACATGAAATATGACCCAAAAATCATTTACCGAACACTATCCCTAGCTGAAGTATGAAATAAGTTGGTGTCTATGAGAACTAAGAAGAGCTATTTGTTACTCACATTGGAACTTTGTGGCGCATTTTCTTCATGAAGAAGTCTTGAACCGTGAACATCTTCCAAACATGAGAGTAAAAGGAGAGCAAAAAAGAAGGATATGAAGCTCTTGGCCATGCCTACCACTCTACCAGAATATCTAGAGAGTAAAAAAGGAGAGAGAAGAAAGTATTAAAAGATGGGAAGGAGAGAGGAGAAGAGACATTTTTATGGGAGAGTGGGAAGTAAGGGCGTGATGAGTTGCATCGTATATTAAATGGGGAAAAATTGGTGATTGGTAAGATTGAAGACTGGAGATTAATTGAGCTTTTAAATGAGCATTGGTATTCTACAAACCTAAAAAGTCAAAGTATCATCATCGATACCCACCAAGGTCAATTGCTATAATATATTTCTGCGTCCCTAGGAAACACCATGAAGTTATGTAATCAAACTTTGTGAGACATTATTATAGGAGTATATAGGCTATTGTGAGCTGTATATATCTTTGAGTGAATAAGTGAGCTGTTTTAGTCTGTTATTACTCTTTTAGTTGTTCGATAGTACTAGAATAAATAAGTGTAAGAGGGGAAAAACTTTGTCTACGACCCTGTTCTTTTGGACTTATTTTCAATTCAGTTTCTCTCCGTTTAATTTATTGCAATTCGGTTGGGCCAATTCGCCCGGCTCGGTTGAGACTCTCTCATGTTTAGCTCACACTCGCCCCGTTCGCGGTTTAGTTTAGTTTAGTTCGGTTCTCCCAGGTTCGGTTCGGTTCGGTTCGGTTCTCCTAATCCAAAAAAAAGAGCCTACATCGTAAGAAAGCGACTCAGTGGAGATATATGAGAACACTATTTGCAATGGGAAAAAATGGTTCATCCCTCTCTCTCCTCCCTTCTATCTCGTATCTATGAAGCATTTTTTACTTTTTGCAAGTATACAACAAATCTATGGAAGCATTGGTTTATACATTTCTATTAGTCTCTACTCTAGGAATAATGCCCTATTCTTTAGGACTTATTTTCAGTTTAGTTCAGTTATTCTCTACAGTTCACTTTTTCCCATTTCAGTTCAGTTTCTCCCAATCCAAAAGAACGGGACCTAATTTTTTTCGCTATCTTTTTCGGGAACCTCGTAAAGTTACTCTTGCTTATGTTAGGATAAATCTGAGACCTTCCTCTATTACCCCCTACATATATCGGATTTCTTTCTGATTTTTTCACGAATTATTAGATAGAAACAAGCTTGTCAGATTCCCCCTTTCCCCGATCATAAGTTTCGAGTCTGAAGCACATTATTTTCATAAACCATTTCCAATTTCAGTTCTTTATAACCATGAACAATATAAATAAAAAGTTCATCACCAAAATGGTTGGATAAGAATAAAATTAAAATTTGAGAAAAATATGTCAATATAGATGTCTATTTGTAGAGAATGAAAGAAATATAAATTTCAGTGATTTATTATATTTTTCTGAAATATATTTTTCGATATATAAACATTTCAAAAATTGGTAAAATTCTACTAGTAGTTAGGGGTGTGCACCGGTCCAGGACCGGACCGGACCGGAATCTGAAATTTTTTTGGACCGGGATTGGGCCGGAAAATTTCGGTCCGGTCCGGTTTTGGACCTATTGGACCGGAAACTGTATTTTAAAAAAAACAAAATCTGTTTTTATTTAGATTTAAACATATCTATAAATTGGATGTATTAAAATTTAATAATTCTAATAACAATAATCATAGAGACAATAAAGAGTAGGTTTTTAAACTTTCTATCTTCTAACTTTTAAATTTTTTTAACCTTAAACCCTTTTTTTTCCTAAAAAAAAGAAATTTCGGTCCACCAGCCTGGACCGGAATCGTAGTTTTCTATGGACCGAGGACTGGACCGAAATCTTCGAACCTGTCCGATCCGGTCCAAATTCTGGTTGGACCCTGGTCTTTGCACAGTCCTACTAGTAGTAGTTTTTTGGACCAAAAAAACCTCGACCCTTGGCGCGTTCTCAATGGTGCACATCACTTGTTGGCTTTGATAAATTAACATGAATTGATCGGTTTACCAAACGTTGATGCAAAACTTTATCAAAAAACCTTTATTTGGTTCATGATTATGAAAAAAAAAATTTGTTCATCTCAATTCTCCATGAACAATATCTTGGGGGAATTTCTCTTGCGGTGAAAATGAGCCTTATGCCAGTTGTCTTCTAGGCTTTTAAGTCTTGTACCCAACCTTTGAGATGGTGTACCTTACAGGCTAAGAAGGGTTGGTCCTTGGGCTAATTATCTCTCCTAATAAAAAAAATGAACACTTAAATGGTTCATTGTTAAGGGTGCTTTGATGATTAGTGGTGCTCAACTCAACTGCTTTACTTGACTAATTTATTTCTACTGGGTAGCTTACTTAGTGGATGGATGTATCAATCTTCGTATTGAAGTATACAATCTTCTTTCAGTTTGATAGTTAGAGCTTGTCATTTTGATTTTGAAGTTATGAGTTAAAATCCCATTAGAGGGATCTTTGGTGTGGAATTCCCTTCCCTTCCCTTCCCCTACCCTTAAGCTGTGTAGACTTAACTTAAGAGTACCGTGGCAAAGTCGGGCCCTAACCCAGGTCCTATTTTATTACCAAACCAAAAAAGGTCCTATTGAACAAGGGAAAAACTAGGTCGTTACTAATTCCCCTAAGATCAAATAAAAGTGCTAACTATCCACCTAAACTAGTCAAGTGGTAAGTAAGGGTCGAACCACAAGGATCGGAGGTCTCACCAAGGTAGAATCACTAAGTCAAAGAAAACATCAACTTTTGATTAAACTAGGGGATTTAAACTATTGGAATCAAATTAGGAAAAACACTAGGAGTGGGGAAACACCACAATCACGATTCACATCCAAAACCAAGTTGAGTTATGGGGATTAACATGTAAAGGGGATATGCAAAGGGAACAAACAATCCTAAACACCTCTAAAATCTTTATTGGGGAGTTTAGAGTCCTAATTATAGCAACAAAACCTATATTTCTAGGAGTTATCACTTTACTAAACCAAGATAGAAATTGAAGTAAACCCAAGTCAATATAAGTCAACAAGTGAAACTTAACAACCAATCAATCATTAATGAAGGTCAACCACCTACAAGCAAGCTATTAAGGGGCAACAAATGGGTCAAATTAAAGGGTGATGGAGCTCACATCAAGTAAGTCACCAACAACATTTATGATTGAAAATGCACAAATTCCAAACATAACAAACCCAAAAAACTCTACTCATGAGAATAGGATGGAAACAATGATTGGGATACTCCCCAATCCTAGTTAATGAACTACTCACTACCCATCATAATAGCAAACATCCTAAACATGAAAAAACTAGCAATAAATCACCAATCCAAAAATATCAAAAACCAAAAATCAAGACTTTAAAGCAAAAAGAAGACAAAATCTAAAGAACATGAAACCAAAGCATGAAAATAATAAACTAGAAATGCATAAAAATAATGAGAGAGAAAGAAAGGATTGAGAAGATTACTAAGGAAATAAGAACTTCAAAGAAATTTGTCACTTTTCATTGATTTTCAATCTCCAAATTACACCTCTTGAGCCAAGTTTTCTCTCTCCTACACTAGGTAGCTAAGTTTAGGGTTCTAGAAATCTGTCTTTCTTTAAAATGGGCAAAGCGGGATATTTATACTCCCCCCAAATACATCGTCGTAAATAAAAATGGGCCGAAGAAAACCACAGACAGCAGCTGCCCGAGTGGGCTTGCACAAGGCCCAGGCGGGTAGACCAAGGAAGCCCGGGCGAGCTGGGTCAAGGCTCGGGCGGGACAGGCTACTCGGGCTCGGGAGATTCTACCTGGCGTGCGACAATTTTTAGGCGAACTTGCTCATATCAGGAGCCCGGGCTGGCAAGGCAAATGCTCGGGCGGGCGCCGAGTGGGTTGTTTCTTCCGGGTAGGCGCCTGCTTGCTCGGACTTGCGGTCTCTCCTTTTTGTTCTGGTCTTTGCTTCCCTTTTAAGCTCCTAACTTATAATAACTCGAATTTCTACATAAAAAGGTTAAATAGGATAGTAGGGCAGGGGAGACAAATATATATGGCAAGAGAGAATTAAACAACACAAGGGCTAAAACTAAGAGAAAAAGAACTAAAAACGGAAAGAAACCAAGAAAAAATGGCTTCAATGCTACCCTAAGAGTGAGATAAATATCACTCATCAACTTCCCCCAAACTTGAGCGTTTGCTTGTCTTGAAGCAAAGTCCCAAGAGAAACAGGAATGGTGGAAGAAGATAGCAAGGCAAAAGATTAATAAGACAAAGCACAATAAAGAAAATGAAAAAGGTTATATACACTAACTCACTTTCGTAGGAATAACGGTTGTTTTTAGCGTAAACAACAAGTCATTTAAACCTCAAAGTCGCCAGTGAGGACGAGTGATACTCTCATGAGGGTTTCCAAAGAGATTAATCCACAACACCTAAAAAAACCACAACAAAACAAAACCAAATAAACTAGAAGAAAAATAAGTGCTCTTTGGTGAGAAAGAGAGCAAACACAAATGATTGCAAGAATTTCTAGACACTAAAAGTAAGCATGCTCGAAAATGTCCATAGGTTGATTAAAACATACCATACACTAATCATAGAGAACTAAATAGAGCATTTACTCAAATTATTCAACCATACATACCGCGTTCTCTCATCTATTTTCAAATTCACCGCTCAAGGTAGCTTCTCTAAACTCCGGAAAATGAAGCCGATAAATGTAAAAGAAATAAGAATAAAAGGTTACTCGACATCTTAACATGGCACACTCGCTCAATTGGCTTGATTCCAATCTTCCGCCACCGACAATGGCTCAACCATCCAGGGTCAAAAGGACTTTTGAGGTGGTAACATAGCCTAGGGGTAAAAGGTGTGAATAAATTTGGATAGTGGTGCTCAATTCTAATAGTGAAGTTTTAGTAGGAGCGAAAGAGCTAGACAACCATATATCACAATTCACACTCAGCCATTTAGGGATAACCCCCCCAAAAAAAAAAAAAACTTATGCAAAAACATGAAAACTATTTTTGGATTTTCTATCTTTTTCTTTTTTTTCATAATTTTTTTTATTTTCCCTGCCTTCTTTGACTTTGGGTGGCTTTTTCTATAAAATTGCAATAGCTTTTATTCAAGTGTATATACAAAACTTCCACTAAACCATAAGATTCTCATCATTTTTCTTTCTCTTTCCCAAATATCACGTACAACTAAAGCAACTACTCTAAATAAAGAGTCAATTGGCTTGTAATGAGGTAATCAAATGAAAGTATAAGGCTTAAATGGTTGGGAGGAAGGGCAAATACAAATGAAGACAAATCAAAGAAAACTAGAACAAAGGGCCTAAAACTATAATATAAAAAATAGTCACTGAAATGAACGCCTTTATCTTTCCCTAAAGCGGCTCAATCGCGATCTTGGATAGATTAGAATCAAGTTCTCAATAAAAGAGTACAATGACAAGGATCCATGTCGCTCAAAATAGAATGTATGGGCTTTTTAGAATGTCCTCGCATGAGATTATCAAGCAAATACTACATTTTAAGTTTCAAATTCTCTAGAGAGAGCAACACCATCATACCACAATCCATGAATTAAGGTTTTGTGCTCTTAAAAAGTTCAAACCACTACCTTAGCATAGAATACCCAACAATCAACCTTGGAATCTCAACAACATGCAAACTTCTAATATTTAGGAATAAAAGCATTCAAGAAAGTGAAATGCTAAACTCAAGAGAAAAATCATAAGAAAACAAAGGAAAAAGTAAATGTTTTTGGATTTTAAAGGATAATGAAAGACATAAGAAAGAAAAGAAGAGGAAAATATAGACAAAGGCCCCCAAGCTAGCGAAAAGCTACTCCCCCAAGCTAGAACAAAGCATTGTCATTAATGCTTGAACAAGATAATCAAGGGAGGGAAGAGGAAACCTTCAAACAAACACGCCCCAATAGGATATAATGAGTCAAAGCACGCAAGAGTTTGTCAAAAGCACTAGCACACATATCAAATAAGATACCGTATGCAATAAGTAGAGGATGAACATGCACAAGGTATGATGCAATTCTATGCAAAAATCGAGGAGAGGGATGCCTAAACGAAGTGGAATCAAGAGAAAAATCAAGTAAATAGGAAGAAGAAGAACGAAAAGAATAAGAGAACAAAGAACAAAGCGGCAAACTCTCCTCGATAAACTCTTTTTGCTTGGTAATCTCACTCTTTTCCTCAAAAATAACCAAATGAGGCACTTGAAGGGCAAAAGAGGAAAGGAGCTCATTTAATGGAGGTAATTTGAGTGAATAAGGGAAAGAAACACTAGTGAAAAAAACCTTATATGACACAAGATAACCGATCCGATTTTGAAAAACCGGATCGGTTATTATTAATCGATCCAGTCATTTATCAAACCGAATCAGTTAGTTCAAGTTTTCATGCGCAAATTTCTAATTAAATAAACCGATCCGGTCATTTATCGGACCGGATATGTAAATTTGGCCCAAATTATTAAAAAGCTCACCAGCGCAGCCCACTTAAAAGATAAGCGCTCACCAGCCCAGCCCATTTCGTTATTTCCCTCACCCACACAAGACACAACTCTTGATCTCTTATCCCTCATCCCCCTCTCCTCCTACCCATAAAACCCTAAACGCCCCTTTCTCCCAATGCAGTCATTTTTCTCTCTCCTCCTAACAACACTCACACGCCTCTCTCTCTCCTCACTTTCATCTTCTTCCCTCAATGATTCTCTCACCTACATTTGGCCGTTCCGACTTTTCACTCTCCTTTTCCGGCGACTAAACTCTCACCGTAGATCTCGACCTTTCACTCTCCTTTTCCGACGGATCTCCGACGCTTTTTTCCGGTACAAACTCCTTTATTTCACTCACGCTTTTAAGATTCTCGCCGGATTTCGCCTCTCTCCGATTCAGTGGCCCAGTTATGACATCGGCGCTTTTCAGATCGTTGTTCACTTTCCGTCCGCTCCTCACTCGAATGCTAATACTGGGTTTTTTTTTACATCGAATCCAACTCACGCTTCTAGGGTTTTCACTCGAATGATCGTTGTAAGTTTAAGTCGTGGATCTAGGGTTTTTTTTACATCAATCAACCACCAACTCGTTGCTCCTCACTCGACGTAGATCTAGGGCAGTTAAACATCAACCAACCACCACCCACGAACATAAGTCGGTCCTGTTTTTGCAGGTTTCAATTTTGCTACTTCAAAGATTAGTTTTTTGGTTCCCTTATTTTCGTAATTTTTTGTTTCTGTTTTCGTTCTTAATCTAGAGTTTCTTAATTTATCGAGTAATTGTATGTATTTTGTTGTAATTATTTTCATTTCAATTTTATTTAGTCATTTCGTGTCTTCTGTTTTCTTTGTAATTTAGTTTACAATTTCTATTGTTAATTTCATAATTTTAATTTCTGTAAGTTATGTTGTTAATGTTGTAAGTGTAATTAATTTTGTAATTTCGTAATTGTTGTATTTTTTTTTCATTTCCTATTATTGTAATTTTTCGTTCTTATGATCGATGTAAGTTATTTTGTCCTTTGCGTTCTTTTTTTTTTTTTTTTGAAATGCGTGCATAAAGAGAAGATTGGGACTGATTGCTGCGGTAGGCAGCAGTATAATTTTGTTCTTTATTTGAATTGACCCTTACTCGATCCGGTCAATAGTGAAAATCGGATCGTATATATATCTCCATATACCGATTCGGTTTCCACTATTGACCGGATCAAGAAGGTATTAACCGATCCGATCCCTGGACCGGATAAGATAATTTATACAAGCTGCTGCGGGCCCATCTGATCCGGACCAAAATAGGATCTGTAAGCCCGATTTTGACCGGATCCGATGGGCTTTTTTCCACTAGTGAAATGGGAAACAAAGGAACTAGGTCAAGCTTTCCTGAAAATGGGATATAAGGTGAAGGAATAGAATCTAAGGTTTCGCAAATGACTTCTCCTATATCACACGTCTTCAAATCACACACTTTATCAATCAATGACTCCTTACGAACAGCCTTGCCATCCTATAAAGCCTCAAAAGCATCACCAACCATCAAATGAGGTACCTCACTCTCAAATCGACCAATATCTTCACTCAAGCAAGAAGAAGTAGGAGAAGATGGGTGCTCTATAGCACAAGGAGGGAGAGTAAGGTCCAATCCACTAGAGGTAGACATGTGAGACTCATATAGAGAATGTAGAGACTCATAAACATCCTCACTTTCAACAATATCCTCAATAATTGGCCTTTTCTCCTCACAAGCATACCCTTCATCATCACTACTCCAAAAACCATCATCAAGATCTAGGCTACTCTTTCCCAATTCATTTTCATTTTCAACACATCTTGAATCACCATTATCAAACTCAAGAATATTATCATTGGAACCCCATTTTTTCCTAAGCAATTTCAAACCAATTTCCAATTGTAAAAGGGGATCATCAATAGGTTGGGGAGCATTTTGAGAATGAAATTGGGGAAGGGGTTCACAATCAAGCATAGAGATTCATCATTGGGGTCATAGCGTAGATCATGGAAATTCATGCAATAATTTGACGACAAGTCATTAAATGCATGAACAAAATTAACATTAGAATAAACTTCATTCAAATGAGAACAAGATAGGGGAGAAGTACAAGTCTCAAGTTCATAACTAGAAGAATTTTCAAGATTTTGATTAGTATGCATTGACATTTCCCATTCATAGGTATCTCTAGCCAACCACTCAAGTAGACTCCAAGCTTCATCCAAAGATTGAGCATAGAAGTAACCATTAGACATTGACTCTACCACTCTTCTAGTTTCTTCATTTAAACCCTCAAACATCATATCGCAAATATCCCACTTTGCAAAACTATGGTTACAACCAAGATAACCTCAAGCCTCCAATAATATCTCCAAAATACTTCATGCTCATATTGGGGATCGGAGAAGATTGCCATTTTTTTTCAATCCCCGTTTTTTTATTTAATAAAGACAAAGAAAAGAAAGAGAAATCATAGAGAACCAAAGACTTAGACTCACAAGCAAAACTACTACTCAATATAATGAAAAAATGTCGATCCCCAGCAACGGCGCCAATTTGAACAAGGGAAAAACTAGGTCATTGCTAATTCCCCTAAGATCAATTAAAAGTCCTAACTATCCACCGAAACTAGTCAAGTGGTAAGCAAGGGTTGAACCACAAGGATCGGAAGTCTCACCAAGATAGAATCACTAAGAGTAACCTAAGTCGAAGAAAACGTCAACTTTTGGTTAAACTAGGGGATTTAAACTATTGGAATCAAATTAGGAAAAGCACTAGGAGTGGGGAAACACCACAATAACGATTCACATCCAAAAAAACAAGTAGAGTTATGGGGATTAACATGTAAAGGGGATATGCAAAGGAGTTTAGAGTCCTAATTATAGCAACAAAACCTATATTTCGAGGTGTTGTCACTTAACTAGACCAAGATAGGAATTGAAGTAAAATCCAAGTCAATATAAGTCAACAAGTGAAACATAACTACCAATTAATTATTTATGAAGGTCAACCACCTAAAAGCTGGCTATTAATGGGCAACAAATGGGTCAAAGGGTGATGGACCTCACATTAACTAAGTCACCAAATGATTGAAAATGTACAAATCACAAACATAACAAACCCAACAGACTCTACTCATGAGAATAGGATGGAAACAATGATTGGGCTAATCCCCAATCCTAGTTATTGAACTACTCACTACCCATTATAATAGCAAACATCTTAAACATGGAAAAACTCCCAATAAATCACGAATCCAAAAGTACAAAAAACCAAAAATCAAGACTTTGAAGCAAAAATAAGACAAAATCTAAAGAACAAACAAGAAGCAACTAAGGAAAGATGGAAACTTTAATCTAGATTAAGCTATTAAACATAAAGATTAAGCAATGAAGACATGAAACCAAAGCATGAAAATAATAAACTAGAAATGCATAAAAATAATGAGAGAGAAAGAAAGGATTGAGAAGATTACAAAGGAAATAAGAACTTCAAAGAAATTTATCACTTTCATTGATTTTCAATCTCTAAATTACACCTCTTGAGTCAAGTTTTCTCTCTCCTACACCAGGTAACTAAATTTAGGGTTCTAAAAATCTGCCTTTCTTTAAAATGGGCTAAGGGGGGAATTTATACTCCCCCAATTACATCGTCGTAAACAAAAACGGGTCGAAGAAAACCGCAGAAATCAGCATCCCGGGCGAGCTGGCACAAGGCCCGGGCGGGTAGACCAAGGAAGCCCGGGCGAGCTGGGTCAAGATCCAGGCGGAACAGGATACTCGGGCTAAGGAGATTCTACTGCGCATGCGACATCACTAGTAGAATAAATGCTTATTGCTGCGGTCATTAAGTGGCCTATTGCGGCGGTTTTGACCGCGCAGCAATTAAGGGCGCAGCAATAGGTAATTAAACTATTACTGCGGTTTTAAACCGCAGCAATATTAAAACATATTGCTGCGGTTTCTGGGCAAAATCGCAGCAATATGTACATTTTTTATTATTTAAATAAACCATATTGTTGCGGTTTCTGTGACAAACCGCAGCAATATATATATTTTTTATTATAAAAATGCAGTATATTGCTGCGGTTTCTGAGACAAACCGCAAAGAATATACTATTTTTTTTATAATAAAAATACATATTGCCGCGGTTTGTCTCGTAAAAACCGCAAAGAATATGTATTTTTTATTATAAAAAAAACAGCATATATGCCGCGGTTTGTCTCGTAAAACCGCAAAGAATATACTGCATTTTTTAAAAAAAAAAAAATTATTTTATATTAACGTATGTTCCACCAACCTCATGCAAGAAGCAGAATGCAGCAAGCAGGATGCAGCAAGCAGAATATTTTCTGCATAAATTTCGACAGAGCTCCGTTTGTACATTGGATAAACCCATAATTGGGAATTAACCTGTACAATATTATATGCAACAACCATCCATCCATCATCCAAAATTTATCCAACAGCCATCCATCATCCAAAATTTATCCAACATCCAAAATTCATCCAACAAACAACATCTAATCCAAAATTCATCCAACATCCATCCAACTTCCACGCACAATCCAAATTCCAAGTTTAACAAGAAATAAATACGATTCAATCCAACATAGATATCATACGAATCCAACATATATATATATATATATATATATATATATATATATATATATATATATCATGAAATCCAAGTCAATACGATAATGTTGGTTGGTACAAGTTGCACTAAATTATATTCGTTGTAAGAGAAGCAAAGAAAATTAACATTAACTAACCTATGCAATGCAATTATCAATAAAGTATCTTGCCCACTTATTTTTCACCTCATTGATTTGATCTTCAGTATAAGGATCGCAGGTAAAGGTACTAGCAACCTGAAAATAATTCACCAAAGTTAGCTTTCAATAGTTAAATATGTAAAATATGAAATGAATAATAAGTGAACAAAAAACTTACTTCATCGAAATCCTCCGAACCAGAATATAAAGTGAGTACGTCAAAAATGTTGCGCATGACAAAATAACCGCACTACGTGCCTCCTTGTTGTTGTGGGCACTTTAACGAAAGTTTTAAGAAAATGAGGAAAGTTATCGTATAATGAGAATGACATAACATATGCTTTTAATTGAATAAAATAAGTCTATTATACCTTAACACATCTCCAAATAAGCTTGTTGTGACGAACTTCGTTGCCGCTCATCCAAAACCTCCTAAAAGCACTACATAAAACAAAATCAAATGAGTTACACTTTACTTGCTTTATATTATAATTTAAATTCATTTAAAATATATCAAAACGATCAACTTACGCTATCATAGGCGGTCTAATCTTTAACTTCCGCTCCTTGTGATAGCTAGCGGAATCGAAGACATAAATTATCCCGAGGTTGGGACGTATGACAAGGAGCATCCAATGACGGCTATTGCAAGATTGAATAATAATAATTACTTAAAAAATTCATTGGTCAAACAACAATCAATATTTGTAAAACTATTAAGATAGAATATTACTCTTGAAAGATTGGCGCGAAGATGATACTAGCACCAGCAACGACGGATCCAGTCAAAGCACACTGAATGTAAGTCGTTATATTCTCCAATGCATGCACATCCGCGGTACTCTCCGGGCACATCCAACAAACTCGAACAACAACCCCAAATCCATCCAAGTCAGACTGCGTTGCCCTAAAAAAAATAGACAACTGTAAATTTTATGTGGAAAATACAACTATCATACAATCAAATGTAAAAAAAAAATCATAACTTTGATTATTGTTACCTCATGTACACTTGGATAATAGAAATATTAAGCATCTCCCCTTTCAGGAACTGAGCAATATCCTCCTTGGTCAGATAAGCAGTGGCATCTTCTGAATAATGGAACAATGAGCTCGGCAAGGTTACAACAACGGTATCATCGTCTGCGACGGCAAGGGCAAGCGTATCTGCTAACTCCTTACAGTCTTCATTGAGGGATTCTAAGAACGATACATCATCGACAACTGGACTATAACGAGTAGCCGAACCGGCTGAAAGCTGCTGGCTAGAACATCTAACTGCCTCCCCCGAAATCCCCTTTTGTTTTTTAGGTGTCGGTGTAACCTAATAATAATTTTTGAGAACGCGCATAAGATTATGTAATTTTTACATTTAATCCTATTATTTTTACAAAAATGGATAAAATTTGAACAATTACCTCATCACCTAATATTTGCACTAAATTTTTTGGCCATTGCACCCACGTACCCAAAGCAGTTTCTGTAGTGTCGATTTCATATGCAGGGACGGGGACAGGTAGTGGCAAATGACCATACTTCTCGATTTCATATGCAGGGACGGGGACAGGTAGTGGCAAATGACCATACTTCTCTACAAAACGATGAATTTTCACTCGAAGGTGATCATTCATCATTCTAGACCCATGAACTGTAGTGGTCTCATCAAAAGTATAAGAATGTGCATCTGCCACTAGACAAGTCTTTCCACTAGTTGGATCTATCAAATACAATCGACAGGGAGTCTCGTCCTAACAATAACATAAAGTTCTAAATATATAAGATAATTATTTGTATAAAGCACATGTATATATGATAATTATTTGTATAAAGCACATGTATATATGATAAATATATGTACCTTCGAATGAGGAGAATGAGTGTCGAAAAAATCCGGGATAGTGGAGTACGTAAGCCGAGTGGGGTCGTGAAGTAGATGGCCCAAACAGATGGTGAAGCAGCTGATGGAACAAATGGCGGAAAAGGTAGCTGAGTAGGCTGAAAAGTAGCTGGCCCAGCAGATGGTGAAGCAGCTGATGGAACAAATGGCGGAAAAGGTAGCTGAGTAGGCTGAAAAGTAGTTGCCCAAGAGGCCGGTGAAGCGTAGCCGATGGAACAAATGGCGGAAAAGGTAGCTGAGTAGGCTGAAAAGTAGCTGGCCCAGAAGATGCTGAAGCAGGTGATGGAACAAATGGCGGAAAAGGTAGCTGAGTGGGCTGAAAAGCAGCTGGCCCAGAAGATGCTGAAGCAGGTGATGGAACAAATGGTGCAACAAATGGTGGAGTAGGTAGCTGAGTGGGCTGTGAAAGCGCCACATTCTGCATATATGTTGCAATGTCAGTTCTCCACCTTTCAGCCATTTTCTGCATGAATGCTTCCTCTTGTTCCTGACTCGAGCTCCAATAGTTCCTAGGAGGTGGACGACCAAAAGCCTTCCTATAGCCAACATTGTAGCCTCCAAAACCATAACAACGACCCGAGTGATCTGGCTTCTCTCCAAGAGCCATAAAAAGGGCGTCTTTGTTACGTACCGGAGTGAACTCACCCTTGGCTTGCTTCTCCTTGTACTCCAACTGCCCAAAAAACAAGTTCCAAATAACAAAAATGTATTTAATAAATAAAAAACATATATATGTCAAACTAAAAATTATAGTGATATACATACGTATTTGTCAGCTGCAATCTTTGTTTCCTCAATTGGAAAAAATCGTCGTTTAGTGACTGGATCCTTCTTATGCATCGCGCACCACCGCTCATCACCCCGAGTAACATGAGAGGACACCGAGGAGGATGGTGTACTAGATGACGATCCTGCGGAATCAAAACTAGGTGGACAAAAGTTCTCTCCTTCCACAACTCTCTCTAGCATCCCCATAGTTCCTTTGACCTAATTGGTGATGATGTGTATTCTTTTTGCACTCTCGAGCGCCTTTTCTCGCTTTTTCTGCAATAAAAAACACATTAAGTTAGTAGAATATAATTTAATTTAATAAAACCAAGTTAATTTGATTATAAACTTACCACAGCCGCATCTGACGTCATAGCCTCTTTGAAGGTAAGCCAATCCTCCATCTTGATGTGCTTGTATACTTCTGGCGGAGTATCACCTAGCTTCTCCTTCTTTGATCTGACTCTGGTCATTGTGATCCAACCAGATACCAATTTGCTCTTGAAATCCCTCCATCTAGAGTTCACGAAGTCAAGTAGTGCCTCTTATAGCTTATCTCGTCCTAAGGTGAAACATATTCCGTTTTCCATCATAAACAAATAAATAAGCACGTTAGCTCAGCATTAGAACAATATATCCCAAAATTGTAAATGAAACATATCTTACCATAGTGTCTGTCCACATCAAATCCAACAAGGCAGGAGAAATGTTTTTCCATTTCCAATTGATGTTAAGCCTGCGTATAGAAAGACCGACCCAAATGCCATACTTAGCTCGCCACGTGCCTAATAGAAAAAACAATTAGAAATCCAAACATTAAATCGTAAGCATGATAAATTATAACTATCTTACAATCAATAATTACCTGTTGGTCTCCCCAATTCATCAAACTGTAAGAACATATCTTCTGTGTTGTGGAGATTCATCGTGGGACCTCTTTTACTCTTTCTAGATGCCTTTGTCTTCCCACCTGACTTCTTCCCCCTCCCTTGTGCACCATAATATGCACTGGTCTGACGAGGATCTAAGAATGAAAATAAGAAAACTAAATTAGACAACGAACAAATAAATGACATATTCAATATTACAATAATCGCGAACCTGAGGGGGGTGGCTGACGTGGATCAGATGTCACCTCAATGTCAAGTAAAGCATTTCTATCGCCTTCTACTTCCATTCTTTCCATCCAATCATCAAACGCATCCACAGCACGATCACTGTCCTCCCCCTGGTCAGCCTCCTTTTCCGGGTGAAATGGTGCATCGGAATCCGATGACTGATCGCCCGAACCGTCACTAGCCATATCTGTACCATATACATAGAACCAGCAAAAAGTAAAACAATATATATCAACACATTATTGTAATGAAATATATTATAAGTACATTAATTTATAATTCAAATTACTCATATAGAACATTTTTTACCTTTAATTTTGGTCAATAGGTTGCTCGATGACCGTTATACCTTCTTGGTGATCCATTCGCATGTAACTATTTTCAGTATCAGAAACATCCATCATATCATCACTTGGGATTGAGAAAGGGGGATATCATCAAACTTATCATATTCTTCTTCATCGTCAACATCACCTACTCCTAAAATTCGCCTTTTACCATTAACAACAATGCACCACTGAGTGTCTACAGGATCGAGATACATAAAACACTTGTTTTGCTTGTGATGCGAGGATAAAAGGTTCTTCAGTGTCACGCAGACGACTCATATCGACTAGAGTAAAACCACACTCATCCGTTCGCAAACCACGTCTATTATCCGCCCACTTGCATTGAAAATAGGCACAGTGAAGTCACAATAATCGAGCTCCCATATTTCCTGAATGATCCCATAATATGATTGTTTAGCATTAATCGGAGTTTTATCCTTTGCACTCGCATACTCCCTAGATGATGCAACCATTGAAACCCCACAATTCTGTACCACCTTTGATTTCTTGTCCTGACGTTCAGTGTAAAAGGTATATCCATTGATATCATACCCCTCATACGATTTAAAACTGTCATGTGGACCATATGCCAACCACTTAATTGTATCGGGAACATGATGGTCGTTTGCAGACAATTCACCAATTACTTTATTGTGGAACCAATCAATGAAAGACCTATTATGCTCATTCATCAACGCCCTCTCCCCTTTTGACGGGTTTTTGTGGCGCAATTCACGCATATGTCTCTCTAAGTATGGATTAACTTCAGTAACATGGTGCAACACGAACAGATGAGCTTTATTCAACTCACTCAATGAAGGCGAAATATGTCGCATTTCGACACCACCCTTGCCTTCTAACCTTCCCTCGTGTCTAGCCTTTGGAAGACCTATCGTCACAGCCTTAGCAAAATAAGAAGAACAATATCCTCCAACCTCTTCGGCAATTGTTCCTTGAATAATACTCGCCTCTGGTCTTGCTGGGTTCCTCACTTTCTTTTTCAAAGAACCCATATGTCTCTCAAAAGGGTATGCCCATCTTAAAAACACAGGACCACACAGTTTAATCTCTCTTACCAAATGAAGGACTAAGTGAACCATAATGTTAAAAAAAGAAGGTGGAAAATACATCTCAAATTGACAAAGTGTTATCACCACCTCATTTTGCAAAGCATCCAACTTATCAGGGTCAAGTACCTTATTGCATATGGTATTGAAAAATGAACACAACCTCGTGATGGCAAGCCTGACATGTTTTGGAAGAATCCCGCGTATTGTAATCGGCAAAAACACTTGCATCAACACATACTTGATCATGGGACTTGACCCAATTAATTTCGCATCAATCAAAGAAACAAGTCTTCTCATGTTAGATGAGTATCCAAGTGGGAACCTTAATACCGTATAAACACTCACGTAACAATCGTTTCTCTTGCCTAGACAATGTATAAGTCGGAGGCAAATATGTTGTTGTTCCCTTTCCTTTCTTAACTTTTTCCTTAACCTTTGGCCATAAATTAGGCCGAATCTTCAATTTCTCCATATCTCTGCGAACCTTCAAACCATCCTTAGTTTTTCCCGGCATATTCAACAGAGTACCAATAAATGCATCACAAACATTTTTTTCAATGTGCATTACATCGAGACAATGTCTAAGCGGTAAGTATTTCCAATAAGGAAGTCTCCGAATATAGACTCTTTTTTCCAAATGACACCATCGTCTTCCGAAGGTTTAACCCCCTTACCAAATATTGTGCCCATCCCCTTAACACGATTATAAACTTCTTTTCCTGGCCAACGGTCTAGGAGGCTGGAGCATTTTCAACTAACCCGTTAAATGGTGCTTTTTTTCTTTCGATATGGATGAGAATTATGTAGGAATTGCCTATTAATGATATAGACATGTTTCCCACAATGTGGCAAATGTGTAGCCTCCATACCATTCTCACAAATGGGACATGCCTTTTTTCCTTTGACTTTATACCCCGACAAATTGCCATAAGCAGGATAATCATTTATAGTACAGAATAGCATAGCACGAAGCCTAAAATCTTCATTGGAATACGCATCAAATACCATAACACCTTCATCCCACATCTTTTTGAGATCTTCGATGAGAGGTGCAAGATAGATGTCTATATCATTTCCCCATTTAGGCCCCGAAATTAAGAGAGACAACATAATATACTTCCGCTTCATGCACAACCATGGAGGAAGATTGTATATCACTAATGCAACGAGTCAAGTACTATGTTGACTACTCAAAGTACCGTAAGGGTTCATTCCGTCCGTACACAATGCAAGTCTCAAGTTCCTAGCTTCCTGACCAAATTCCCGATATCTGGAATCTATAGTCTTCCATTGAGGAGAATCTGCTGGATGCCTAAGCATCCCATCTTTCTTTCTCCGATCAGCATGCCATCTTAGGTTCTTTGCATCTTCTTTGATAGAAAAGAGCCTCCTAAACCTTGGCACAATTGGAAGATACCACAACACTTTCGCAGAAGGACCCGTATTGCCCGGCCCAGGCTCAACCCCATCCGGCAATTTATAGCGGGACTTACCACACCTCGGGCATTCATAAAGGTCTGCATTCTCATTTCGATACAACACGCAATCATTCGGACATGCATCAATCCGCTCATATTCTAAACCCAAAGGACACATTAATTTTTTGGCATAGTAGGTGGATTTTGGTAATAAATTACCCTCAGGAAACATATCTTGTAAAGCTTCTAAGAGTTCTGTGAAGCCTATATGAGTCAAATTTATGTTCCGCTTTGATGTTGAAAAGGGTTAAAACCCCACTCAATTGAGTGTATTTTGTACACCCCGGATAAAGGGGTTTCACAGCCTTCGCACAAACCGTCAAACACTCGTGGCCGCTCATTAAAATGGTCACGGGCCCCTTCCAACATCTCACCTAATCGATCATCACCAAACTCTTCATCCTCAGTGTCACTATTATCTCCGTGGTCATTTTCATTACCTACAACATCATCACCTTCAATCCTAACATGATCTTCAATCACAACTTCATTCTCAGCCCCAACATTCGACATATCAATCTCTAATGAGTTACTAGTGCCATCATCAACAATAACCCTATTCTGAGTATATTTTCCCTTCTCACCATGCCATAACCAAATATAATACTCAGCTCTAAATCTTCGACGAATAATATGATCTCTTGGGCGGGCGCGGATGTGTCGTTGTGCACCGCACCCGGCCAAAGATAAAATTTCTCCTACTCTCTTTTACACTAAGCTAGTATAATGGAAGTAGGGGTCGTATCCATAGGGAAACAGGGACGAGCTTAATATTCAGCGTGATTCAAAACCTAGATTAAGCTAAGGGCCGAGAAACCTAATTACAAAGGGGGGTTTCAAGTAGATTATAACTAAACTACAACTAACTAGCATATAAACAAGATGAGAAATCAATATGGGAAGATCTTGAATCCGATTAACATCCACTTCAATTCATTATCGATCCTTGAACCTCCACTCTAATTATTTCCATAATTATCTATTGTTGAGAATTAATCTCGCGTTCTCCTTATTCTTAGTTGAATAGCACGATCAGCGTGACTATAAAACCCTAACCAAAGGATAACCTAGTCCGATCGCGTCTAAGTTTAATCCAATAGCAGCAATAAACACAGAGAACCAACAGACCTGCTAACGTCATACAAGCGATAAACATTCAACAGTTAATTCAATTTCCCCAAGAAATAACCAAGACGATCTGCATCTAAGTTACTTCCTAGTTTGCTACCAATTGATAAAAGAATAAAACAATCCGATTCTATTCTTAAATCTAGCATTAGATTAATTACACAATCAAACTAGTAACGTTCCTAGCATAATCATGCAAAAATCATAGAAAGCAAGCATAGAAATTAAACCATAATCAAAGAAACTAAATAGAGAGGAAAGATCTCACAATAATGCTTGAAGCTCCATATTAATCTCGTTCAAGAACGGTTCAAGCTACAATCGGCATAGCATAAGCCAATCCCTTAATTGAAATCTACAAAAACTAAACTAGAAAATAAAAACTAAAAAGAGAAGACAACAAGAGAGGAGTGGAGTTTTGGAGACTCCCTCTCCTTGTGGCTGCTGCCCCCTTAGGTCCAAAATCAAGCTTGGTATTTATACTAAAGCATAAAAATCAGCCGACAATTACACCGACCTAGGGGTCGCGAGGTGCGAGTCTGGTCGCACCGTGCGAAGAGTACTCTGCCTTCCAACACGAGCTGAAGAACTGGGGCAGGCCAAGAGGTCGCACCGTGCGAAGAACCTCACGAGGTGCGAGCAGGCAGGTCGCGAGGTGCGACCTAGCTCGCGAGGTGCGAGCTGCCTCGGCCCTGCTTGCTGCGAGCGCGCGCTGGCTTGCGATGATGAAGCGCTGGGCGACGAGCGCTGGGCTGGCATGGGCTGTGCGATGCTTGCGTGTGCTGCTGGATGGACGAGGCTGCTGGGTAGGCTTGCGGTAATGCTCACGAGAGCCTGGCTTGGCGAGCTTGCGGTGATGCTTAGGCTTGCGGTGATGCTTGGGCTTGCGGTGATGCTTGGGCTTTGCTCGGCTCAAATGCACTTCACCTTGGAAGCTCGGAATACATGACGTTAACACAAATTATCTCGCAAAACTCCGAACTTCCGCTAAGAGTTAAATAAAACACGAATGTTAACAATTACAATCAAACCCTTAGCAAAGTGCACCCAAAGTTACGTAAATACTACGTGTAACTTGAGCGTATCAAATACCCCCACACTTGAACTTTACTCAACCTCGAGTAAACTCAAAATGAGGATCACCAAATAAATCATCACCCAAGCTAACGACACCAACCTACACTCCCCATCAACTACATCATCATCATCACATCTTAACAACATCCGCTCAAAACCTAAACGTAAGGGATGATGATTCCCCCACACTTAGATTCAAATTCACCTGAAATATACAAAGACGCGACAACAATAATAACCAGCAACGCCAACAAGTTTAACCAACAACACCAACAAGAATCAAAATGCCAGCTCACGACACACTGAACTACCAGCTCTCCCAAACCTCCAAAAGATGATCTAAAACTAATACTACTACAACTAACTTAGAATAGCAAGCCATGGAACAAAGACAAAAAGGGATAAATTTCATGCTTACTCCCAAAAACAAACAATCAACCAAAAGAATGTGAAAGCCAAAACAAATCTTCACAAAATCAAGGATGAAATAACCAACCCAACCCGAAAACGCTTTCCACTTTATGACACCATCTCCGGCAAATGAGTTTTCAAAGTACAAAATTCTCTCTTAATCTCTCATTTTGCCTAGGAGCCCTTTCGGGTTTTCATCCTAGCTTCACACATTTCTTTTTGGTTGCATCTCACCATCTTACCCGCTCAATATAAGCCACTTTTTTGCATAGGTTGCCCTTTCGGGTTTTCAACCTATCCGGGCCCCCATTTTTGCCCGAGTCGCCCACCCTTGTGGGTTTTCAACTCAGCGGGTTTCATTTCATCACTTTTTTTTTATATTTTTTTTGTTTTTATCAATTTTTTTATTTTTTCAAATTGAAAGTAATAAATACAACATAGATACATGAGAATGAGAATACCCTCCCCCCTACTTAAACTACACATTGTCCTCAATGTGTCGACAATTAAAAGAAAAAGTAAACTGAAAATGGGGGGGGGGGAAATCGAAAATCGGGTAAACCGAAGATCGAATGCTCAAGACTCATGACCAAACAATCCGTCAAACTCAAATTTCTTAACAACACCATCTCAAATCTCCTAACTCAACTCACAACCCTCTCCCTCGAATCACTCAAACAAATGACAAGTTCAAATTTTGTTTAGATTTTTGAGATTTGCACCTAGCTTAAGAGATCGAAAAGATACATTAACAATCTCAATCCTCTAGTGTTACCAACTCCTAGCTATTGAAGTCCTCCCAACGGGTTTTCTTTTGTGGATTTTGGTTCCAAGCGGATTAAGATTGGTTGTGGATCTTTTTAGTGGGTGGGCGGTGGGTGAAAGAAAATTTGTTGTGGTGGTGGAAATTTGATGAAAAATAAAGGAAAAGAAAGAAAGTAAAGGGGATCTCGGGTTGCCTTCCGAGAAGCGCTGTTGTTTAAAGTCGTTAGCTCGACTTAGTACCTTAAGCTTAATCATTGGGTTGTGCTCCATGTGTGACAATGGTTGTTCCATGTCAATCTCCACTTCAAGTACCTGCAAAATTGATTGAGAAGGACTCTTGCAATGCATCGTTAATACCTAGCTTACTACAACATGGTTGAGCATATAACATCAGATTATATCCAAAACCTAGCATTAAGTCAACAACAAACATCAACTAGTAGTACTCCTAGCTAATCCAAGTCATGACCATTAATATAAATATTTAAAGCTAGACAATAACCAAGATATAGAGTATGAGTCAATCAACCATTCCCAAGAGAGTTTAAGCAACAAGTTCCATGCTTCTTGTCCAAAAGACAAAAGTGAAATACATAGAGCTCAATGGAAGATGAAAACTAGAAACTAAAACCAAAAGGGAGTTCTTTCTTTTAGAGTGGCTAACCAAAAACAAAGAGCACAAGCAATACCATCCAAAAATCACACTAAATACAAACTAGTAACACCGTTTCCCCGGCAACGGCGCCAAAATTTAGGCGGGCGCGGATGTGTCGTTGTGCACCGCACCCGGCCAAAGATAAAATTTCTCCTACTCTCTTTTACACTAAGCTAGTATAATGGAAGTAGGGGTCGTATCCACAGGGAAACAGGGCGAGCTTAATATTCAGCGTGATCCAAAACCTAGATTAAGCTAAGGGCCGAGAAACCTAATTACAAAGGGGGGTTTCAAGTAGATTATAACTAAACTACAACTAACTAGCATATAAACAAGATGAGAAATCAATATGGGAAGATCTTGAATCCGATTAACATCCACTTCAATTCATTATCGATCCTTGAACCTCCACTCTAATTATTTCCATAATTATCTATTGCTGAGAATTAATCTCGCGTTCTCCTTATTCTTAGTTGAATAGCACGATCAGCGTGACTATAAAACCCTAACCAAAGGATAACCTAGTCCGATCGCGTCTAAGTTCAATCCAATAGCAGCAATAAACACGAGAGAACCAACGGACACGCTAACGTCATACAAGCGATAAACATTCAACGGTTAATTCAATTTCCCCAAGAAATAACCAAGACGATCTCGCATCTAAGTTACTTCCTAGTTTGCTACCAATTGATAAAAGAATAAAACAATCCGATTCTATTCTTAAATCTAGCATTAGATTAATTACACAATCAAACTAGTAACGTTCCTAGCATAATCATGCAAAAATCATAGAAAGCAAGCATAGAAATTAAACCATAATCAAAGAAACTAAATAGAGAGGAAAGATCTCACAATAATGCTTGAAGCTCCATATTAATCTCGTTCAAGAACGGTTCAAGCTACAATCGGCATAGCATAAGCCAATCCCTTAATTGAAATCTACAAAAACTAAACTAGAAAATAAAAACTAAAAAGAGAAGACAACAAGAGAGGAGTGGAGTTTTGGAGACTCCCTCTCCTTGTGGCTGCTGCCCCCTTAGGTCCAAAATCAAGCTTGGTATTTATACTAAAGCATAAAAATCAGCCGACAATTACACCGACCTAGGGGTCGCGAGGTGCGAGTCTGGTCGCACCGTGCGAAGAGTACTCTGCCTTCCAACACGAGCTGAAGAACTGGGGCAGGCCAAGAGGTCGCACCGTGCGAAGAACCTCGCGAGGTGCGAGCAGGCAGGTCGCGAGGTGCGACCTAGCTCGCGAGGTGCGAGCTGCCTCGGTCCTGCTTGCTGCGAGCGCGTGCTGGCTTGCGATGATGAAGCGCTGGGCGACGAGCACTGGGCTGGCATGGGCTGTGCGATGCTTGCGTGTGCTGCTGGATGGACGAGGCTGCTGGGTAGGCTTGCGGTAATGCTCACGAGAGCCTGGCTTGGCGAGCTTGTGGTGATGCTTAGGCTTGCGGTGATGCTTGGGCTTGCGGTGATGCTTGGGCTTTGCTCGGCTCAAATGCACTTCACCTTGGAAGCTCGGAATACATGACGTTAACACAAATTATCTCGCAAAACTCCGAACTTCCGCTAAGAGTTAAATAAAACACGAATGTTAACAATTACAATCAAACCCTTAGCAAAGTGCACCCAAAGTTACGTAAATACTACGTGTAACTTGAGCGTATCATCTCTTATTAACCTAATATCAGAAATCGTATTCACATTGTAGCAATCAACACATGGACAATATATCTCATCCTCGCAAGTAAGTTGTTGATGCTCTACAGCACGTTTACAAAACTCATTCACACCTTGTACGAACTCCAACGTATTCCGCTTTCCATACATCCAACTTCGATCCATTTCTAAAAACCCCCACACATATATACATACATAAAAAATTATTATCAATTAAAAAATTCACATAAATATAACACAACAAACTAATATACAATGCATGCTTCCATTGGGTCCTTATCACTCCAACCTAACCCATCCTTAAACGTCCCATCCCACTAGTGAATGCATGTATCATCTTTGATTCTAAGTAAAATTCGGCAAGCATTTCCCTTCGGTTCTTCAAGTCCACGATGAAGATAATTGCTTATCTTATATGCACCGGAGAACAAATTAGGGAAATGATTAACCGTATTTCACTTAGAATCAAAGAATCAACACACATTCACTACCTAAGTGAGATGTGACGTTTAAGAACAGTCCCAAAACGGGGACTATTCAAGACTTACTCCTAATGAGTAAGTCTTGAACGGGTATCTAGGCATTATGATGTACATAAAAACAATCGCATTCAACCGATTCCATGTCATCACCAAACAACAAATACCAAACCATTCCTTAGATTTCCCTTCCCCTCCCATTGGTGAGTCTATCAATATGAAGGCATTGCAAAAACAATCGCATTATACATACAAACAATCGCATTTAAGCGATTTCAAGTCATCACCAAACAACAAATACCAAACCATGCCTTAGATTTCCCTTCCCCTTCCCATTGGTGAGTCTATTAATATGAAGGCATTGCAAAAATAATCCCATTATACATATCACTTCAAATAATTCACCAAACTTATGCAAAAACAATCCCGTATAACATTCTAGGGCATACAAAAACTTAAGCAAAATCATCACAAAATTAGTTTTTAATCCTTAAATCTTATAACTAATCATATATATATATTATATTGAGCATTTTTAACTACTATTTAAGTCAAATTTTTTATTAAAGCACTATTAAAAAAGAAAATTGAAAATTAATAAGAAATAATGAAAAACTAACCTTTTATGACAAGGGGAAGGTGGCGCTGGCGGCTGTGAACGGAGTAGAGGAGTGGGGCGAAGACCCGTCGGTGGAAAAGAAGGCCGAAAACCCGTCGGTGGTGGTGAAAACCGCACCAAAGAGGGACGAAAACCGCACCAAAGAGGGGCGAAAACCGGCCGAAAACCGCACCAAAGAGGGCGAAAACCGCCGGAAAAACGGGTAATGTGACCCTTGTCGCCGGAAACCGAAACCTTGTCGCCGGAAAATGGAACCTTTTCGCCGGAAATTGTAAGAGAGAGAGAGTGTGAGAGTAGAGAGAGAGAGAGTCGAGAGAAACAGTGAAGCAAAAAAAAAACCCCGTGTTTTCTTCCAGATCTGGGCACAGATATTGCTGCGGTTTCTGTCAGAAACCGCAGCAATATATTAAAATAATATTTTTTTAATATTATTTTAATATATTGCTATGGTTTCGACAGAAACCGCAAAGCAATATCTCTCGCCCCGGATCTGAAATAAATATTCCAGATTTTTGAAAAATATTATTGCTGCGGTTTTACGTCTGAAATCAAGCAATATATTAAAATAATATTAAAAATATATTATTTTAATATATTGCTGCGGTTTCTGACAGAAACCGCAGCGATATCTATCTGGAAAAAAATATTCCACTTTTTAAAAAAAAATCCGTTGAAAATATATTGCTGTTGTTTTCTCTAGAAAACGCAGCAATATGGTTGGTCAAATGGTCAACTTTTTGGAAAAATATTCCGTTGGAACCATATTGCTGCGGTTTTTATTAAAAACCGCAGCAATATGGTTATTTTATATTTTACCTTTTCTTTTGTCGTGATATATTGCTGCGTATGGGTAAAACCGCAGCAATACCACCGCAACAATAAGCATTTATTCTACTAGTGCATTTTTTAGGCGAACTGGCATGAACTTGCTCACATCAGGAGCCCGGGAGGGCAAGGCAAATTCTCGGGCGGGCTGATGGGGGGCCCGAGTGGGCTGCTTCTTCCGGACGGGCGCCTGCTTGCTCGGACTTGCGGTCTCTTCTTTTTGCTCTCGTCTTTGCTCCCCTTTTAAGCTCTTAACTTATAATAACTCGAATTCCTACATAAAAAGGTCAAATAGGAGAGTAGGGGGGAGGCATGGTGTCCCCATATTAAATGACTATATTACCCTTACTTTTTTAATTACATCAATTTTGTTTAAAGTTGTAAAATAATAATGGGTAATCAATCAATCCCAGTATTTGCCATTTTTAAAAACTACAATTAGAATAACTTAAAATTTTAGGTTAAAAAAAGGAAAGACTAAAAAAGTTTACAAAAAAAAACAAAGATAACAAATTCATTTAAGAATATCAAAATCTTCCATCAAAAGCAAAAATTGCAAAAATAAAAAATCAGCAATATACTTCCACAACATTATAGTCATGTAAATAAATGATCATTTTAACGGGTTTATATAATTTCAATTTGTGTAAGTCAATTACATAGAGAACAATAAGGGCAGATCAAGAACTAATCTAAACTTATTTTTGGTGAAAATAACTTCTAATAAGTTGAACAAAACAGAGCATTTATTAAAAAAACTGTCAATTTAAACTATTATAATGATTATCGCTAGCTACTCGACATTACGAAATATCACAATGAAAAAATTGTCGCCGCACGCATCGTGTGCTTAGAAAGATAGTATATATATATGGCAAGAGAGAATTAAACAATACAAAGGCTAAATCTAAGGGAAAAAGAACTAAAACGGAAAGAAACTAAGCAAAAATGGCTTCAATACTACCTTAAGAGTGAGATAAATCTCACTGATCACCTATTGGAGAGTTATCTCCAAACTATACTTATTTAAGTTGATAAAATATGAAATATGAGAAGGGCACATTAAGTACTTGTTTGATTGGCATAAAAGATATGGAAAATAAAAGATTTTTCATAGAAAGTGGAAAATTGCATAAAACTTTGCACTTTTAGCTTAAACGTTGTGCTGTGAATTGCATCCGCTAAAGATTGGATTGTTCTAGCGAATTTTTCATTAATGTTAAGATATCATACATGTTGACTCTATATTTTAGTAAATAAATTAAAGCTAAGTATTAGCTGTATGAGAAATTCTAAACGTAACCCATAGTGATAACTAATTAACTATGATGAAGTAGTACACACTCGAAAATGGACATGGAGGCATTTGATGCGGTAAAATAATATTATTGTTATTATTAACCAAGAAGACAATAAAAAAATGCCAGACAGTAGTCAAACTTTCTACGAGTCTTTTATCTCAATATTATGGTACCAATTTCAGGCAGTGTCTGACGTAAAAAAAAAAAAATTCAGGCACTAACGGCCCGTTTGATAATCGTTAATTAGGGCATGTTCTCTTCGGCATAAAACAACTGAACTGAACTGAACTGAACTGAACTGAATTAAATTATAACTAATTATTAGTAATGATTATCATTTAGGAACTGAACTGAACTGAACTGAATTGAAGTAAACTGAACTGAACTGAACTGAAAATAAGTTGGGGAGAACAGGCCCTTAATGGTGGTAATAGTAATGAATTTCAACTCCCAAGTTTGTGTTTTTTTTCCATGGGAAAGCAATCTCATCCCTAAGCTTGTGTTGTTTTCTCTAAGGGGAAGCAATTTTCATTACCACTCATTAGCTAATATTAGCATTACCATGGGAATGAACAATGATTTTCTTCACAAATTTACATACAAATTAGGATATTGGATGGGAATGAAAATTTAAGAAGAAAAATAGACACTTTAGGATAAATTAGCATTACCATGGGAATGAACAATGATTTTCTTCACAAATTTACTTACAAATTCATTCCCATTACCACCATTTATAACCAATTACCAAACAGGCTCTGAGAGAAATTTTGGCTCTAAAAGACAAAAAGTAGAGAATCCAAATTCCAACACTTGTGAAGTTTTTGCACAAAGGATAACCTGAATGACCAGTGTTTGTCTGAATTATATATGTGTTCCCGGCTTCCAGCATTCAAAGCAAAGTCCAAAAAAAACAGACGTTCTTTTGAGGCTTGATTGTTGGATTAAGGGTTGGGCGATGTTTTTCTATCCTATATTCTTCGGATGAAGTTCTTCGAAATTTATTGTGTCCACGATGGTCCCGTTGTCGGCAGTGGCAAAGCCACGTTTTAACAAGGGGTAGCACAGGCTACCCCTAGATTTTTTTTTTAAATTGTTTTTTTTTAAATAAGCCTGTGAAAACCATAATTTTCTTGACCTTTTTCTCTTCTCCTTTGCGCTCTCTTCCTTATCTTTCTCTCTCTCTCTCTACAGTCACTAGGGGTGTAAGTGGACTGCGAAAAGTCCAGAGTCCAATCCAATCCAGTCCAAACTTGTCGGACTGGACTGGACTAAAAAATGATTAGACTGGACTTGGATTCAAATTTTCGAGTCCAAATATTTTCGGACTGGATTTGGACTCACCCCTTTGGAGTCCAATAAGTCCAATCCAGTCCAATAAATATTTTAGCATACAATATATATATTTATACATATACATATAATGTATATTTTTAAAAAAATCTTTAACATTTTTGTTAAAATTTTGGACTTAACATTCACGTCCTAAATTCTTTTACCTGGCGTAAGAACTTTCACTTACCATCCGAAAAGTTCAAAGTGAGAATTGAAAACTGAAAAGGCGAAAGTTACTTTGACTCTTTTATCCACTTTTGTATTATGTAATTTGCATTTTGATAAGACTTTAAAGATGTAAAGATATATGTAATTTACTTTATGAAATTGATGTAAGGAGTCCAATTTTTCAAATTTCAATGATTCAATCATTAGAAAACATTGTGAACCTAAATCGGGAAAAAAAAATCGGACCGGACTGGACTGGATTCGGACACAAAAAAAAGTTTCGAATCGGATCGGATCGACTCAAAAAAGTTTGGATCGGATTTGGACTCAATTTCTCGAGTCCAAAAAACTTTGGACTGGATTTGGATTTGACAAAGTCCAATCCAGTTCAATCCACTTACACCCCTAACAGTCACCTCGGCTCTCTCGTTCCCCCGAACCACCAACAAAATTCAATTGATGGCCTCCTTCACCTCTTCTTCTGCATGCATTAAACCTCCACACAACACTCTTTCTCACTCCTCCACTTGCAACTTGAGCCCAGCCGGTCGTGACTAGAAGATGAGAGAGTTGTTTTAATCTATGGAGGTTTTTGAAGATGAGCATGATTCTCAGTGCTCTCAGGTTAGTGTTTCTTTTAAAAAATTATATCTTTTTTCTGAATGATTTTTGTCGAAGATTGTCGAATTAATTGCGGCAAAAATTGGACGATTGTGAGGGATTAGATTCAGTTTGGTTTTAATTGGGGTGGAATTTTTGTTGGTCATTTTGTTCATTCTAACTATTTCTTTCACTTCTTTTTTATCTAATTTTTAAGGATTTTTTGACTTTAACCACCTTATAAAATCACCATTTTTAAGATAACCACCTTATAAGTTAATTGTTTTAAATAACCACCTTATATGACCTAAATCTCTTTAAATACATACCAATTGGCAGATTTCGTCCAAGAAATCGATCTTAAATAAGGGTTTAAACCTTAAATACATTCTAGTGAATAAAGGTGGAGGTGATGAAATCGTTCTTAAACCCTTTTTGAGGATGATTTCCTTGACGAAATCTGTTGATTGGTAGGTATTTAAAGAGATTTAGGTCATATAAGGTGGTTATTTAAAACAATTAACTTATAAGGTGGTTATCTTAAAAATGGTGATTTTAAAAGGTGGTAAAAATCAAAAAATCCAATTTTTAATTGTTAATTCTGAGACTTATGATTTATAAATTTGGGATTTATGTGAATTTATATGTTTGTTATATATTGTTAATCTACAGTTGTAAATCGTTCATTTATGTGAGTTGTTGATGCATTATAATTTCGGTTTTTTCATCAAATACCCCCGACAAATCACGAAATTCACCATATACCCTCAATGTTTAAGATATTCACCATATACCCCTGAGTTTCCGAAAATGTTCACCAAATACCCTTTTCTAACGGACGTTAACTTGCCGTTAGCTTTATTTACCATTTTGCCATTATTAACCCCTAACTGTAACACCCGACCCATCCAGTCGAGTATATTGTCACCAATGCGCATCCGTGGCCAACAACCGGTCCTCAATAACCAACACAAGTTCTTCCGGCGCATTTTGTCCTCACTCATGCGCACCCTGAGAAACTTCCCAGGAGGTCACCCATCTCAAGACTACTCCCAGCCAAGCACGTTTAACTGTGGAGTAACTAAGGAATTAAGCTCCCTAAAAGAAATATGCATCTTGTTGGAATGAGTAGCCTACTAAATCCCATTAAAGCAATCATGAGGGGTATTACATACACCCCCACTTGAGGACAGCAACGTCCTCGTTGCGCCTGAGGACTCCACATATTCGGCATACGACCTATAGGTAGCCCCAGCCTGAAAACTAATTACATATTCGACACGTAGCCGGTGATATAGCCCCAGAATCCTCCCCCGCTAGGCGACTAACCTTGGATTAATTATCCACACGATCAGCACGCGGTCGCAGAGTTGCTCTGATACCATTTGTAACACCCAACCCATCCAAAGTCGAGTATAATGTCACCAATGCGCATCCAGGGCCAACAACTGTCCACAATAACCAACACAAGTTCTTCCAGCGCATTTTGTCCTCACTCATGCGCACCCTGAGAAACTTCCCAGGAGGTCACCCATCCCAAGACTACTCCCAGTCAAGCACGCTAAACTGTGGAGTAACTAAGGAATTAAACTCCCAAAAAGAAAGATGCATCTTGTTGGAATGAGTAGCCTGCTAAATCCCTTTAAAGCAATCATGAGGGGTATTACACTAACCCTAAAATCTAAATCCTAATCCCTAACCCTAATCTAAACCCTAACCACTAAAATCTAATCTAAACCCTAACCATCTAATCTAAACCCTAACCCTAAAATCTAAACCCTAACACTAACCCTAACCCTAACCCACCCCCTCCCCTCCTCCTCCACCCCCTCACCCCCTCCCCCCCTCCACTCCACCGCCGCAACACCCTCCCCCCTCCCCTTCACCACCGCAGCCCCCCACCCTCCCCCATGCTAGCCCACACCCCACGCACAAGCAACATCGGCGGCGCAAAGCACCACGAACGGAAGAGAGGAGCTCCAAATGAGCCGAGGTAACCCCACCCTCCCCTTCGAATTACCCCCTCCCATGCTCTGCGTTCTCTCTCTCTCGTCCTCGTGCGCCTCTATCTTCTTCTCTACACCCGCGCAGCGAAATTTTGAACCTCAAGCTTCGGATCTCTCGCCCGAGTTGCGGAAATTCAAGTAGGGGGTAATTCGAAGGCGGCCGCGAAATATCGTCAATTAACCTTCGAGGTGGGGACTCGGGTCGGCGGTGAAAACTCGTGCTTCGTGTGTGCTTGTGGTGGGCTGCAAGTAAACCAGCGTGGGGTGAGTTGAGGGTTGGGCTGGCAAGGGGAGGAGGTGGGGGGGCTGCGGTGGAGGGGAGGGGGAGGGGTTGGGCTGGGCAGGGGGGGGGTGGGGGGCTGCGGCGTTGGAGGGGAGGGGAGGGGGGGGGGGGCTGGGGGGAGGGAGGGGGAGGGGGTAGGTTAGGGTTAGTATTAGGGATTAGGGTTTAGATTTTAGGGTTAGGGTTTAGATTAGATTTTAGGGATTAGGATATATATTAGGATTAGGGCTTAGATTTTAGGGTTAGAAGTTAATAATGGCAAAATGGTAAATAATGCTAACGGTAAGTTAACGTCCGTTAGAGGTATTTGGTGAACATTTTTGGAAACTCAGGGGTATATGGTGAATATCTGAAACATTGAGGGTATATGGTGAATTTCGTGATTTGTCCGGGGTATTTGGTGAAAAAAACCGTTATAATTTTATAAAATCATGCAAATTGTCATGTTGTGAATTTGTTATTTGAGTTGTAAAGTTGTTCTTTAGCATAATCAGAGTAAGAAAACACTAGTTGAATTGATTAATTAATTCTTGTGTTATATGTATAAATGTAATTCACAATCATAATGAGAAAACAAAAATAGGGATATCTCAAACTTTTTCCTCCAACTTAACCAAGCTAACGTAATTTGGCAACGGTTTATTTTTAGATGCAAGTCTTGACGCGATTGTATATCTCACTAGTAGAATAATTGCTTATTGTTGCGGTTTTACCCATACGCAGCAATAAATCACGTGAAAATAAAAGGTAAAATATAAAATAGACCTATTGTTGCGGTTTCCAGCCAAAACCACAGCAATAGGTCTCAGCGGAAAAAAAAAATTAAATTTGGTTGACTGTTTGACGATATCTATTGCTGTGGTTTCCAGCCGAAACCACAGTAATAGATTAAAATATTATTTTTTTAATAATATTTGAACCTATTGCTGCGGTTCCTACAAAAAACCGCAGCAATAGACTCTTTTAATTTATAAAAGGATGACACGCCCCAATTAGGGTTCTTCACGTCTCCTCTCAACCGTTTTCGGTTTTCCTCACACACGACACTCTCACACTCTCCTCTCTCTCCTCACACGACATTTCCTCTCTTCCTCCTAACCTCTCACTCTCCTCTTCCTCTCACTAGTGGAAAAAAGTTCAACCACGCGCTGCGGTCAAAACCGGGCTTACCGCTCCGGTTTTAGGCCGCATCGGTTAGACTCGCAGCAGTCCCCAAAAATTAACTGATCCGGCCCTAAACCGGATCAGTTAATCATTTACCGCTGCGGTTTTGACCCAAAACAGCAGCGGTTGACCACCCCAAAAACCAAAAAAATTTTTTTTTTTTTTTTGCATTTTTTCATTATTAATCGATATAAAATCAATAGTATATATCAATACTCGATTTATTAAGCATATTATGCTTAATTGAAGCATAAGCATAAATAATTAGATACATAAAAATATTATATGAACAATGTTGTGTAGGGTATTGATACATGTACACAAAAGAAGAACTTCGAACTGTTACACAAAAATATTATATGAAAAACTTTACATACATAATAGCCCCATGGGTTTCCCAATATGATATTACACAGCTCATAGCCAACTTAGCCCACCAATTACACTGCAGAAGCATATAACTAGATCATGAAAATATCAGCCCAACGAAAAACACTAACTGGCAAATGCAGGAATTTCCCATCATGCATTGTATGCAAAGCATCAACAATTGGCGTATCTACAGTTGCACATTCTGGATTAGGTGTCATGATCTGCACATCCATCGAAAGAACAGTAAAAATCAAATAATAAGGATCTTCCATCCCTAAGAAAAATATAGAATTGTTGACCGTCAAAAAAATTGACAAAGCAGATATTAGAACTTAAAAAGTTATGTCTCGCAACTCGAATACCTTTTCCACAAGTGTTGAATCTCGGGAGGAAGATTTTGCGCAATAACCCGCATTAATATTTCCTTGGAGCCGAAAGAGGCGAAGACCGGAGTAAACAGTTCATAACAAGAAATTAGGAGTGCATATGGAGGCGTTCGGTCAAAAAACCAATCCAAGACTTCGTACTTTACATTGCAATCACCGGGAAAATTCAATCGTCTAAATAGGACTTACGTTAAGATGCCCTTTGGTTTATTTTCTCTTTGTCACAATAGCACAGCTTAAATGAAGTTCGAGCATCTTCTTCGCTCTTGTAAGATTGTGTCGGTTGGTGATACCGTTAGGAGCCTGCAAATACATCCTTAGAGTCCGTTAGATAGGTAATCTAAAAGACCTAAGATACCAATTGGAACTTATGAACAAACAAGAAATATTACCTAATTTGAATGCTCAGAGAGAACTGTTGACTATGAAGCCCCGAAAATGCACTCCCTCAGTGCGTCAATGAATGTATTAGGACCTGGAACCGAAACATAGTTAAAAAGATTTGACAAAATTGCGAATAATCTATCCGACTTGAGAGCACAAAGCATGAAATGTAAGTCCGAGAAGAAAGCAATGTAGAAAATGTGTAAGAGAGATGTAAAGATATTTTTGTTGCAAGAATTTTTTTGTTTTAAAGTCATACTCTCCACTCGACCGAAGCCGATGACCCCTAATTTTTCTCACCACCTTCAACAGTTGCAACAATGGCCTTCCCTTTCTCACTTGCCCTCTCTCAAATTACTAAGAATCAACAAATTTTGCCATTACAAGTCCTAATCCCTAATTTCACGAACCAACAGAACAAACGAAACTCTAATTTCAAAGGTATCAATGTTAAAATACCAAGAAATTTAATCTATAGAATTATGCAACAACAGATAAGGTAATATTAATTTGAGACAATTCCATATCTTCGTTGTTCATCATACCCTAATTAAGTTGAACCGATTCAAACATAATGAAATAGATTTTTCTCGATTCTCTAGTAACTGATTCACTAGATTTCACATACCGAAACTCGATTTTGTCGATTGAAACCGACTTTGCTGATGAAAACCGATTTGAACCGAACATTATTTTATAAGTTGAAGTGAACATATAACAAACTCAAACCGGATTTTCTCACCCCAAATCCCACAACCCAAAACTCGGACGGGGGCAACCAGCGGGAGCCGTAGCTACTTTACATCAAAATTCATATACATGAACACAAATAAATTTCATCAGTTGCATAGGGAGACAACTGAAGCCATACATCCAAGAAGAGAAGGGCTAGTACAATTAGATCTCATAATTTAAGCGGCGTGGATCATGCATGTTCTCAATCTCCACTTGTCCGAACATGACTGTAGGAATAAGCGAAAAAATGTATTTCTTTCTATGACCTTTCAAGTGAGAAATGTGGCCATCTAGAATTTGGGAGATATATGCACATGAATTGCCCGATAAGTAGAGCAAATAACATTGTATTGTGAAAAAGTTCACACAGAAGTTACAATCATCTGTTAATTTTCTCGTTCGACTCAAGGTCAGTGCTTCCAAGTCCATATAAGATATGTATATGGTTTATCGCAAAAATAATTGATCCATTGCAATGCAATGAAAAATTTAATCATGTTATCATTTGACTCAAGACTAGAGGTCCCAAGTCCACATCATTAAGAACCATAATTTCAGGAAGGAATTAGAGATTCCAATCATCTCACTACCACAAAAAACTGTAAGAAAGCGCCAATGTCATCCAATTATAGAGGCGAATAGAAAAATGGGAAATATATGCATCCAGTAATGTTTATGCAGTTAGATAACGAATTTATGACCAAGGTGGTGCTTTATCCGCACATCTAATATATACACAACTAAACACCCCATACCGTTATTCAACCACCAAAAACCACCAATCATATACCCTAACAGACAATCATCAACAACAAAGAAAACCTCTAGAATTTTCAGATGATGTTTTTAATTTAAAAAAAACGTAAATTCGAGGTTACAGTAAACATGAAAAAAAATCAACAAACTCAATCACAATACTAAATTAAATTGATAATAGTTCACTTACAACGTTGTTTGCCGATGAATTAGGGTTGTTGTAAACATCAACACTAAAAAAATCAACGTTGGTTCCACCATTTTCTGCCTCTCTTAGTTCCCTCTCGAATTTCAATTCTTCAACTTCTGAGAGCTCGATTTGCCGATGAATTAGGGTTTCTCGATTTGTAAAATTTAGGGATGAACCAGCGGGAGGAGAGAGAAAGTACCGAGACCGCAGAGAGTTGAGAAGCAGCGATTGTTGGTGGCGGTGGTAATGACGCCGACGAGATGAGAGAGGAGCAACTAGATGTATGGTTTGGTGGTTCGTGTCTTCGTCAGAGGGAAGAGAGAGAGAGGCTGGAGGATGTCGTTCAAGTAGTAGAGGGAGGTTGGTATAAGGAGCGAGGATTTCGTTCAAGTAGTATAGGGAGGTTGGGCTTAAACATTTTGGGCCATGAAACTGGTTTTCACGCGAGCTGTTAGATAAAAAAAAATAAGATTAACCTTGCGGTTAAAAGAACCGCATGATGGTTAACGTAAAATCGGATCGGTTTTTCGTTAACCGATCCGGTTCTTAAGAACCGCAGCGGTTTGTGTTCCCATATTTCCCACCCAAAATTTCGAGGATTTACCGATTCGGTTCTCTTAAGGACCGCAGCGGTTGTGTTGTGACATATAGCGTTTTTTCCACTAGTGTCTCTCATCCTCCGCCGGTGGAAACCGCCTTCAGCCCTCTTCCTCTCTCATCCTCCACTGCTTCGGCGCCTTCAACCATCATCGTCTGTGAGATCTCAACCATCGGCGTCCGCATCGAAGTTTTCAGCCTCCACGTTCGCGTCCTTCGCCATAGAACAACCCGCGTTCCTGGTCTGTGCCATTGTCAATCGTCGATTCTCGCCATCAGTTCTCGGTGGTGGCGGAAGGCTCTTGGCTCGAGTTTCAGATCTGGATTTTTTTTTCGATTTATCCAGTCTATGGTTTATTTCCATTTTTCGATTTTTTAGATTTTTCATTTGTGTACAATCAGATCTTGTTTTTCGATTTTCCAGATATGTTTAGATATTTCCATTTTTATTTTTCGTAGGTAGTTTGGTTTTATTTTTTGGATCTGGTTAATTTTTTCTTTTATACTTTTTGATTTGTAATTAGAATTTGTTTGTATGTGGTGATATATATTTTTATATTTAATCTTTTGTATATTTAGTTGTCTGTTGGTTTTTTTCTTCATTTATATCAGATTTTGGGTCTTAGTTTTCTTATTGTATTATTTTTTATTTTTATCTTTCAACTCTGAGGGCAAAATGTAAAAAAAAAAAAATCACTGGTACAGTACCTATTGCTGCGGTTTTGGGAAACAACAGCGGCAATAGCTTGACATTTTTTACGCTTTTGAGGGACCTGTTGCTGCGGTTTTGGGTAGGAACCGCCGCAATTGGTTGCCCTATTGCTGCGCCCTTAAATGCTGCGCGGCCAAAACCGCCGCAATAGGCCACTTAATGACCGCCGCAATTAGCATTTATTCTACTAGTGTCTATTACAAAATATAATAGCTCACCATGAATAATAGTAAAAGAAATTATTAAAGTATTTTCTCTTTCGTTGTATTTGAATTTTGAAGCATTCTGAATTTAGTACTTAATGGTTTTTTTTATTCGATGCTATTGTAAAATTACACTAACCCTGATTCAAAATCCTAGATCCGCCACTGTAGGGATTCACGTAGGTAGTTGAAGTGAAAAAAATAAAATAAAACATGCCATATGAGAAATTTGAGGAAAATAATAATACAAGAGATATTATTATTAATATTTAATCATAACTGTTTGACTTTTAGACTATTCATCTATTAAGTTTGACTAGAAATTTTTTTAGGGAAATTTCCAATGGTAGGCTCCTATTCTTGATAATTTTCAATGGTAGATTCAACTTCTTTTTTTCCCATTGCTAGGCCTCAATTTTCCTAATTTACCCAAAAGTAGCATTAATGAGGCTTAAACATTAATTTCATGTTTATACTTCTGTTAAGTTTTACCTAACTCCTACTAATCATTGCATGGTTTATTTAGGTCTATACTCCTAACTGACTATACAGATGGTAGTTGACAAAAAAGAAGATCCAAATATTTTTCATTTACAGATTCATCTATAAGTACGTGAGTAGCTCAAGAATAAATATAGTCACAAGCATGACAATTTCTGTAGTTTGATAGTTCTACAATGATTAGATATAGTTTAAGTGTTGATCCTTGAATATGATTTAAGGGCTTCACATAATCACATCCTTATGCATCGTGAGACTCTAGAGACCTTATTTGTGACAAGAAACGACCTCGCATCATCACTGGCGCTCGTAGAAAGTGCAAAACTATGGAGGTCATTGGAAAAATTTGAGATCCAATTTACCGGTTGTTAGGAGTCTATACCTAGATAAACTATGGTTAGTAGGCGTTAGGCAATACTTAACAGATGTATTAAAACTAAACATGAAATTAACGTTTAATCCTCATTAATACTACATTTGGGTAAATTAGGAAAATCGGGGCCTAGCAATGGGAAAAAAGAGAGTTGAATCTACCATTGGAAATTCTCAAGAATAGGAGCCTACCATTGATAATTTTCCATTTTTTAATTATATAAAAATAAAAATTGCTATTAATCAATGTTGTTGGATTACTTTTAATATGTATGCCCTCCAATTTTTAGTAGTTTACCCACTTCTTTGGGCACAAAGTTTTAGGAGAAATAGGTTTGTGGGTTAGAGAAGGGAAGAAAAAGTATTAATTTATTACATATTGTATTGAAGTTAATGTTGTGGGCCAAGAGAAGTATATTGAGAAAATCTTTACTGTAAAGATGATAATATAAAAATGGTAGAACCATTCCAAAAATAGAAAAAAAGTGGGTAAACTAATAAATGACAACCCAAAAAAGGAAAGTGAGTAAACTAATAAAAACCAGAAGGAGTATTTTTAATTTTAAATTTTAATATTTATTTATTTGATTATAAGAGATATTAATGGTCAATTATGTGTCTTGGCGAATATATAGGTTAAATAGTTGCAAAGTATTGTAAAACAAATCCCCCAAAAAAGAAAGTATTGTAAAACAAATAAATTATATTTTATATTATAATAAATCCAAATGACGAGGCTGAGATTTATATCGAAGTCTAGAATGCAAAATTGTAATATACTACCTCTCTCTATAGTCTATATATTTTTTTCCATTTCAATTTTAATTAAGAAATTGCCTTAAAGTAGAAATTTATTGAGCCACAACTAGGGATGGCAATGGGTCCAAGATCTGACCCATACCCTGTTGGACCCGCCCTATTTTAAAGGGTTTGGGTCCCAAATTTAATGGGTCTGGGTCGGATTTGGGTCTAAATGTTGTTGGGTCAGGTTCGGGTCTAATGATGTTGGACTCAAACCCGCCCCAGATCCGACCCATGGACTCATTTGTAATTTTTTCCAAAAAAAAAATGTTAAAATTGCAAAATGCAATTAATCTGCTTACAATTATAAGTCTATATTCTCTAAAAATAAAATTAATGATGAAATAGGGGAGAATTAGCAAATGAAATTTTTGGTATTATTGTTAATATTGAAGTAGTATATGATAGTATGCATATATATATATATATATTGTTTATATATATGAAGGTAAGTAGAAAGAAAATTAGGGGACCCTCCACATGAGGGGAACCCCTAAAGCGTCATTTACAATGATGGTATTTAACTCGGAATTACTACAAGAAACAATATGAAAGGTAAAAGTAACTAGGTGCCCTACATTTACAATCCAGTTAACTACTTTATTAGCTTCACGGTAGACATGTCTAATGCTACAGCTCTGAAATTATGTATTTCTAATAGTCTTGTGTACTAAAATTTTAAATTGAAATATATATGTTTAAGTAGTATAATCGTGAGTTAGAATTTTATTATTTTATTATTTACAAAGTATTAATAGTCGAGTTTAGCGCTAACATCGTGTTATATGTAAAAGAAGTTTGGAGAAAAACACGTATATATATTAAAGGATGAGAATAAAAAAAAATCTTACGATCCTATTTTAGACTCATTTTGGACCAAGGATCTGCTAAACCCAACGGATCTAGGTAATGGTCTAAATAGATCCTATGAATCTGAGGTGGGTCTCGGTCTACCTCAAAAAATTTGGATTTGGGTCTGGATCTGGATCTTGCTGAACCTGCTCCAGACCCGTCCCATAACCATCCCTAGCCACAACAAAATGCAAAGATTGAGGATTCACTATTCACTATTCACTATTCACTTGTTGATTAAACTTGAGCCTCAGTAAAATAAAACGCGTGAGACCATCGTAAGTTCGTGACACACGGGTTGCTAATGCTTTTGGCTAATGGCTATAATGAAATATGTCACGGAGTCAACGAATCATAATTGTAAACATAATTATTCAACGAAAATGATGAATCACCGATACTTGATGAGATGGTTTAATAGCCAAAATCCAACTGTACTTTGCTGCTATCCAGAATCATTGTCAGCTGCTTAATACTACATGTCAGTATGTCACATATGGATTAAAAAAAATCCCTTTATCCTAGACCTTTTAAAAGTTAGAACTTGGGCTACTGTTCAAAGGAACAGTGTTCTGAGTCACAAAAGCACGCAAATCACTGTTCACAAGGAAAAGGGCAATTTCAGCCCTACATCTGAGCAGGATCATCTCAGCCGTAGGATGGGTTCTTTGTATCCCTTTCTCGATGTTTCTCTATCCTCTCTCCTCATCACCGTCTTTCACGCTTTCTCCCTTTCCTCTCTCATCTCTCTCCTCTGTTGCCATTGCTATGGAGTGAACAAAAATCGTTCTTCTCCCTCATAAAAAGCAAGTGTTTCACCTTACCTGCTGATCAATGGATTTGATTCGAGAGTGTTACTTCAGATCTGATTTTAGGAGAATTTTCCTGGTTACCATCTCTTCATCTACTTTCAGCCCACCGATGCAAGGTACTTTTCGTTTTGCTTTCTTTGCTTTTTTGTTGATATTTTCTAGGTATAATAATATATGAACTCTGTAATAATTTTATTTATTCTAAAACTTGTCTTAATGTTTCTTCATTAACATTCATCTTTCTCTTTCCTCCTATCTATCTTTGTTTCCTGTTTAATTTTTTTATTGAGAATCGCAACCTAATTAGACTTTGAATTCTTTCCTTGTTTCAGATTTCGCAAGCTACGGTTAAGCTCGGAACTAGCGGTAAATATTCATCTCCACTTTCATTCCATCTTTCAGATCTACCGTGTTTTTTTCAAAAATAAAATAAAATATATGTACGTGTTGTGTGTTGATGGTTTGATCTCGAACAATCTACATATTTTTGGATTTATTTGGGTGTGTTATGTAGAAATTATGTCGAAATGAGGAAGTAAATAAAAGTAGACCTTGAAGCACAGGTCATACCAAGCTTCTGGTCTCTTGGTAGTAAAGGTTTTCTCATAAATGTTAGTTTGGCTTACAGGTTTTCTCACATATTTTTGGATTCATTTGATTTGATGACCTATGCTTGATGTTTTAAGATTTTTTTGGTTTGTTTTTGTGCGTTGTAGAGCTAGATATGGAGCTAGGGTTTGGATTTTGGTACACTCTATTTTGTTGAGATTCGTGGTGCATTTTCATTGATTTTAGGCAGTGTTTATTGACATTATTGTTGAATTAGTCATTATCACTTTTAGCTGGTTCAATGTATTGGCATAAATATGAGGTTTTGGCATGTGTTTTTGGAATTACAATAACGATTTGAGACTTTTGGATGTATGAGTGAGTTCCTTATTGGATGAAACTTTTCGATTAAGTTTCTAATGGAGTTAACCGAGTCTTAGGATGATGAGATTGAGTTCACGGATATCGGTAATCTGGGAATTTTATCTTTGATTCTTAAAAGAGCACAATGAATAGGTATAGGTAAGTGAAATTATATATCTGGTGCTAATAGATGCCTATGGTTTGTGCAATTGTACACTTTGATTTTTATATTGGCCAACTTTGTGGTTCAATAAGGCAAAGCTGGATTATTAGGTATTGTCTCTAAAGGAAGTGAATTGAATTTGGGGTAGGCACATGGCTCTAGGAGTCCCTCTTATCCTTGATTCAAACACTTTGGCAGTTACACCTTTTCTAGCTTGCAAAAATACGCATGCAGACATGCATTGTAGTCACTGAAATACATATCAAGCTTTACCCTTTTTCTATCAATTTCAGATTGTGTCGCTTTCATTTCATTTAATTATTGCTTCATTTGCTCTGAATTAGATCGACTTTGGTTTAGTTTCAATCATGTCTTATTGTTTGTTCATCAACATTCATCTTCCTCTTTCCTTTGATCTATCATTTTTTTTTCTTTTTTTCCGCTTAATTTTTAATTGAGGTTTTCAAACTGACTATACTTTCAAAAAAAAATTCAAATTTGCAGCTACAATTAAGATCGGAATCAACGGTTTATTTTCATTAGGTTCTAAAATTTGATTATGTTGTTACAAGTTTTGGGTTTTAAAAATTGGGTCATTTGTGATGTGTTTTCCATTTTTTCCTTGGCTCTAGGAACGATTTACAAATTTTGATGTATGGTGTTCTTTGCCCTTGGAATGCCGAGCACCCTGGTCTTGCTATTGATGCTTATGGTCCAATCGGTGACAATGTCAAGGTATTACTAAGATGGCGGGGATTAAATTTAATAGCAAGACCGGGGTAAAGATAAGTTCGGTTATAAAATTTGACAATTAAATTTTGGAATTCATATGACAGTGAAACATAAGTAAAGATCAAACAATATGGACATAGTTTCAGCTTTTAAACTCAAACAGGATCTATAAATTAATATTTATTGACCCAAATATGAAACCAAATATCTTTAGCTCGGTCTGGTTTGATCAAATACGTTCCAACTTTAATGTCCAAATGGGTTTTGAACAACCTTATAATGGATACCAATTATATTGAAATTGATAGTTCCACGATTGCACGCCAAATCTATATATATATTTAAAAGGCGTGTCTTTCACAAGACTCCACCACATGACATATACACTTGAAGTGACATGGCGCCATGCCATACATGATTGGGCAAAGTCATATAAAAATAAAGAGTGAAATAGTTATTAATTACCAATACTTGAACCCAAGATCTTCAATACTCCTCAATTAATACACACTTCCCACCGGATTCGTGAGAGAACCGATGCCCTTGATGCAGCAGGGAATACAACTGCGACCATTGGGAAGGTATCTTCTCATTCCTAAGAAATGCATTGGTCTTTTTTCGCACGAGAGAACTCAATGCCGATTGTTGATTTTCTATTACCAATGCTTCATATTCTGTTCTAGCCAATGTTTTGCATAGTAACTATGGATCTCTTTGGATCTCCTTGGTTCTAAGGATGAGTTTAGTGTTTGTGATCTTTTGCATCTATATTATAAATACCGTCCAACAAAGAATACATCATAATGTGATTTATACTCGAGATTAAACCGCATAAAAGAATCATGTAATGATACATGGTTAATGTGATAGGTTCTCATCTTATATATTTCTTCTTGCGAGGATTTGCTATAGGATCTGCAGCCCTTGTCTCCTTAGCTCGTTTGGTGCCTTTGTCGGTCGCGCAGCCTATTTCAACCGATTGATGTTTTGGCTCCTAAAGTTTTCATCGGGTTGATTGTTAATGCCATGCTTCCCTTCAGGTTATCCGCCATGACTATGAAGAGTGTGGGTAGTGCTGCTCTTAAGATGGCGGAGAAGGTCCGCAGACAGGTTTAACACCATCCCGGGTCCGATGGAAGGAACTCGCCAAGCCCGATTATGCCACTTATGTTAAAATCTCTACCGATGCATCTATCAAGGAGATGATCCCACCCGGTGCGCCCGGTCATGCTCACCCCACTTATTGTTGGAATCTTCTTTGGTGTTGAGACCCTATCTCGGTGTTCTAGTTGGATCCCTTGTTTCCGGAGTCCAGGTAACGCTTACTCCTTATTATATGTATCAGTTTACCATCATATTACCTCTATACTTAGAGTCAAAATAAGAGTGACACTGGAATCTTTTCTAATTTCTGTTTAACTTGCATATGAACAGTGAAAAAGTTAGCATATGAATAGTGAAAAAAGTTAGCGTATGAATAGAAAGGTCAAAAGTGTTGCTAAGTATTTTTGAAAAGGAAAAAGTTATAGATAAAGAGTGGAAAGGACATGTAGAGAACCAATTTACGGTGCAATGATCTTTGAATAAATGGGTCTTGAATACTATTTTTCGGGTTGGTTTATCTGCCCACATTGTAGATTGTTGGCTTTATTATGCGAATTGCATTATCCGATCTTAACTAAAATCGACTCGAGCCAACCCGAAAAATAGTATTCAATAGACGGTAAACCAAAATATGACTAACCATTTAAATATGACAGGAACCTAAATTATCTAGATTGACCATGTTCCAATTTCGTGTGGTGGTTTTGTTTTGAGGTAGTTTTTCTTTCACTTTTTAAAATAGACCATTGTTTACTAGCTTAGGTAGAACAAAAAGATATTAAATGAAAGTTTTTCTTCATGTTTATCGCTTTATGTAAATGAAAATCACTTTGATTGAATCTTAAGACTCAAGACTGTCGTATGATGAAGATTTTATTATATAATGACATACTATACATGTTTGTTTTTTCCACTCTATTGATATGTGTTGAACCTGTACCCTTTCTCTCACTCCAGAAAATAGTTAGTTTTTTCTGAATATGTTGAGGAAACTTCTCCCAGATGGAGCTTTTTGTTTTAAGTAGTCCTCCTTGGTCTGTGGAAGCAGCACATGTCAAAGATTAGTCCTCCATTATTATGCTATTATAGTGATGCTGCTTGATATTAAGAAATGTACATTGTGTCGATAGAACCCTGCCAGATATTTAAATTGGTTTTGTAATCGTAGTGACTAGGTGAGCATCGTATAGGGTGTTGCGGGGTAAGGAATCTGAAATTGTTGGAGTAAAATACTGGAGTCTTGCTGTTCTAATTTGTGGTTCTCAAGTAGAAGTTCAACACAGAACTATGTGGAGTGATGTCCCTACTTTACTGTAATTTTTGTCAAAGAAACATATGCTTTTCCTAGGAAATTTTATAGTTCTGTGCTGTATCCTTGTATTTAAAATTTTTTTGTGCCAGGAACAAGATAATAGTTCTGAGTAGATCAAACAGCTCTATAAGTAATTTTGAGGGGGTAAATCAGAACTCCATAGTGTTGCTCTTACTATACTGCCATTGGTCACTCTGTTTTTGTCTAAGCCATGTTGAAAAAGTGATTGTCATGTTTTTCTACTTCCATAATAATATAATTAATGACATTCCTTCAAAGCACAGGTCAATATGTGCTTGTGATACACTTGTCTTTGGGGGTTGCCACCCAACCTTGTTTCGGTTAGTATAGCAACACTGATACTAATTATTGGGGTCTTGTGGAGATAAACAACAAACATTAAAAATTTCGAGGCCCTTTTTTTCCTTTTGCGACTGATCGGTGTAATGCTATTTTAAGCTTCTTATGAACCTTAAGCTGCTCTTAGCTATGAGATATCACATGGAAATCCTACTAGATGTAGGATGACACTTGATAGACATAGATATACTTGGTAGCTTTTGAGTGCCAATAACTGAGCATTTGTCACATGGCAGGTATTCAATTTGGTTGGATAGCAAGTTGCGACTCCAACGTGACCCTCTGTTGTTATTGGAGCACTTATTATGGAGAAAGGGTCATGAATATGCCATATCAAATCACTATGATCGTCATTGCGTCTGGGAGGAGGTGGATCGGAATAAGAAGCTTAACAAATACAACCATACCATGATTGATCAGTAAATTACATTTTACCAGGCTGATGGGCTAAAGAGATTCAATGCCTCTGATCCCGGGAAGTTGCTTCCGAGGAGTATGTTCATATGCATCATTTTGTTCTTGTTTCTAATCCTTTTCAAACTAGCAGTTGCAGAAATACATAATAAGATTTTTTATGTAAGTCTCTTAAGTTTTTAATTTGGCAAGGAATAAAGGAAAGTAGCTAAATCTAAAGACATATAGTACTCGCCTACTCGGGTAAATGAAATGCCTATAAAAATAAACCAGACGCATTTCTTTTAATTTTCTTAGTTGCTTTACTCTGCGTTGATGACGATGGTATACTCCGGGAAAAGACAAGGGAAAACAATCACATGACTCCCATTTCGTCAAAATTGTTATGGTTATGGTCTCCAATTGTTTAGTAAATTACCTTGCAACTGGTGTTTCCTATTGAGATCGTGTTTTTGTAAGCGTAACTTTTAAACATGTAGAAAAGATTCTTGAATCTTGAAAAGTTTTTTTTTGAGGGCTATTGACAAGTCTTTTAAACCTGAAATATTTGCTGCACATTTGTTTAAAACTTCTACTTTCCATGGACACTATTATTTCTAACTTGGGCGAAGAAAATGAGGTGTTTGGAACAGCTTAATGTTCAATGGTGGAATATATCCTTCGATAGTTGAACAAATAAGTGCTTGAAATGGAGATTAAAGAAAAGGATATGTAGCTAATTCTTGTGAAACAGATTGAATGAATAACAACTTTAAATTTCCATATAAAACGCTTCTTTCATTTAGTCTTATGTTCATTTCCGTAAGTATAATCAATAATATTATCGCAAGATAGTAGGTTCACTTTCAAACTAAGGATACCAAGTTCTCACAATTGTTCCAATCCTTTCCATATTAAGGTAGTAAGTTAATGGAAATGGAACCATAAATGTATAGTTTTAATTGTTACACTTCAACTCACAAAGAGGAAGAAATTTTTTCCTAAAATCTTCAAGGCGATGCATCACCGTGAGAAACCATGTCATTTTTCTTCTCTCATTTAGCTAGGTGTCCGTTCTAAAAAGTATTGGCTCAATGTACTTTTCACAAGATAAAAGCATTACATTTAAGGTAACTGAACCAAGATTTGCCAACTATTCCTATACTTAATAATGAAAAGTTAAATAAAAATGTGAATACTTTCTCAGTTTTTCAAGGTGATGCATTCCTATGCCTAACCATTCTCTTCATACTCTATCCAATAATAAAACTATGTTTGCAACTTATCGCTATTATTGGAATTTGATATAACCTTTATATACTAAAAGAGGAGAAAGAAGACAGAAAATAGTTGCGAAGAGGGAATAACTTAGAGAAAGCCTAGCTGTCATATCAGTAGTTTTGAAAAATTGAACAAAACAATTTTAAAATATAAAAAAAGAAACCCAAGTAAAGTTTGGGTAAATCCAAACACTAAAAATCAAATTATACAAAAACATTGATGAAAATGTGAAACAAGGCAGACGATGAAATATGAAAAACAAACTAAGCCTTGATTGAGAAATACAAACTATTCCAATAGCATACAAGTCGATTCAATTGAAGAAAAGCTTCTTGAAGTTCGAAGGAAGATCGCGAACTTTCTGTTGCTCTTTCAAAGTGTTTTGCTATTGCGCAAGGGTTTGCTCTTATTCTCTTCCTCAGCGCAACTAGCGCCTCGGTTATCATTTGCAACAAATTGCCAGAACGTTCGTTAGTTTGACTCTAACATTTCAGGCAAAATCTCTAGAGAGCTTTAGAAACATAACAAAAACTAATAAATTACAAGTTAGCAGCAAGTTCCAGTTTAGAGGACTCTCTAAAATTGTTGCATTTAACCTTTAAATTGCACTTTAAACAACCACTGGAATGTGTATTGTCTTCCCCATAGTATGGCAGTATGAATAAATTGTGTATATACACCTTGCTTTTGTGCTTTTCCCCATACACCCCAAACAACAAGTGCAAGCACCAACTTTTTTGGAACAACAACTTCATTATCATCTTGCTAATTAAATCCAACGTAATTCGAATATAAAGAGTACGCTTTTTTGGGGTGCCGCGCGCGTAGGCGCGTGGTGCAACAACTAGTAAGCTAGTAAAAGAATTAAAACCTCTGATATACATGTTTCCTCCCTCCTTATATATAATTGAAAATTTTAACCTTTACACTATTTATATTCTAATTTTGATTAAAGGTGGTAAAAAGTGTCACGGCCCGTTAACTCGACCCAACTCGATCTCGACACGAAATAAGCAGGTTTGATTTAAGATTTCCAGTCCGTTTAAGTAAGCGGATTGACACGACAAGACTCGTTTATTAAACGGATTGGATTATAGTTGAACATTCTAATCCGAATCAGACACGACAATCAGTTTAATACTTAAATTTATATGTGAATATCAATCATTAGTTTTGCTTGTACTAATTTGAATATATTTTCTTAACTCGATCCGAACCTGACACGAAATTAGCAGGTTTGGAAGTTTAACTCGACTGAAGGCATTGGCGAGACTAAAAGCACTAAAAGTGGGTTGACCCGACATGACACATTTAATAAACGGGTGGGGTTAGAGTTGGAAGGGTTCAACCCGTTTACCAGTTAACATGACACGAATATGACACAACCTGACCCGTTTACAAACTCTAATTTGATCTTTGTTTTGCAAAAATATACTCCCTCTATTTTTTAAATAGATATGTACTCCCTTTTAACTTGTATATTTGCTAATGCACAACTCTTACTATTAATTTGTCAAATTGACAAATTGCAGAAATGAGGCATCAATAAACTTTTTGAACTCTCTCTCTCTCTCGGGTTTCTCCAGCGATTTCGCTGGTCGCCATGGGCAGACCTCGAGGTTCCAAGAATTCAAAAAGTGTGGCAAAAGGCAAAGGGAAGGCTACTGGTCCTTCATCCTCGAATGCAAAGAAGACAAAATCAATTGATGAAGTCATGGGTATTGGGGCATTGCAGATTCTTGATTCGCACTCAAGTGAGGAAGAAGGTGAGATTCTCTCTCCTCGTTCTTCTTTAATTGAATTGAAACAGCAATCTGCTGATAAACACACTTTTTCGCAATGGCTAAATGTAATCAATAGTGGGTCTAAAACACCTAAATAAGTTTCTTGGGCAAATGAAGTTGAGGAAACTACTAAGAGGGTCGAAATTGACAATAATAATGTTGAAATTGAACAAGAAATTCCTAATTGTAACACAATTCATTCTAATGCTCATATTCATGCAATCGAATTGGAAGATATTCAGGATGAGATTAGATTTTGGGAATCGTCTGTTGTGTGTTACATTTTAGACGCGAATCCACCATTGTCGGTGTTTGATGGTTTTATTAGATGAATTTGGGGCAAATTAGGGGTGGATAAAATTGCTTCAATTGGAAGGGGGTTTTTCATTGTTAGATGTTTGAATTTGGAGAGTAAGGAGAAGGTGATAAATGGTGGGTTCCAATTCTTTGATGGGAAGCCATTGATTGTGAGGACTTGGAAGGAAGATATGGAGTTGAATGAAAAAGGGGTGAAAAATTTACCAATATGGGTAGAATTGCACGGGCTTGAATTGAAATATTAGGGTGATAAAAGTCTATCCAAGATTGTTAGCCGTATTGGGAAGTTTCTTAAGGTGGATCAGGCCACTTTAAACAGGGATAGATTACAATATGCAAAGGTGATGATTGAAGTTGAAATTGATTAATATTTCCCTGATGTGGTTGTATTCAGAAATGAGAAGAATGTCATAGTTGAGCAGAAGGTGGTCTATGGATGGAAGCCTATCTTATGTAGTTCCTGTAAAGGCTATGAGCATCAGTCTGGGGATTGTGTTAAGAAGGGGAAATCAAAGAAGATTTGGGTGGCTAAGCAATCTGCAAAAGCACCTGCTGGGGATGTTGTTGTGCCTCGTTGCTATGCCTACTCATGTTGTTATGCCTTCTACAGGGCGTCGTCTCTTTGGGTGTGTGCCTAATGCTGAGCCTAGGCCTTTTAATGGGAAGCCTGCTAATGGGTATTCACCTAGGGTATGTGTTTCTCCTCAGAGGGATGCAGTTGCTACAACTCCATTGCAATATAAGTTTGAAGCCTTGAGTACAGAAGAATTATTTTATGATGTGGCAGATGTTGCTGGGGCTGGTGGTGTGAACACACACATGGCGGATGATGGGCAGGGGTTGAAGACCCCTGAAGAACATGGATAATATCCTTGTTTGGAACGTCCGGGGGCTGAATAGGGTGGCCAAGCAAAATGAGGTAAGAAAGTTCATTTCTACTCATAATATTAAGCTGTTTAGTTTACTGGAAACAAAGGTAAAGATACCTCGAATGGGTATGCTTTACCAGAATATTTGTGCTGGGTGGTGCTTTACCACTAATAGTTGTATTTTGGACAAGGGTAGGATTATAGTTGCTTGGAGGCCTGAGGCTTTTAATGTAGATATAATCCTTGTTACTGCCCAATTAATCCACTGTAAAATTGAGCCAATTAGACCTAGCCCGAGGTTTTAATGCTCATTTGTGTATGGGTTTAATGGTAGAAGAGAGAGAATGGTTTTATGGGATGATTTGATCAAAGTGAGAACTGATGAGGCTTGGGTTGTCATGGGAGACTTTAACTATGTACTCATTCTGGATGAAAGAGTTGGGTCTCAGGTTAGAATTCATGAAATTCAACCTTTTAGAGAATGTGTTGATACTTGTAAGTTTACTGATATCAAGTATTCAGGGAGGTTTTATACTTGGATTAATAAACAAGAAGGGCCTGAAAGGGTATTTTCAAAAATTAATAGAGTCTTAGCTACAGAAAAATGGTTAGATTGCTATGAAAATGCTGAAGTTTCCTTTCTCCCTGAGGGGGACTATGATCACAGTCCAAGCTTGTTGTGTGTATATCCTGACAGTCATGGTAACAGGAAGCCTTTTCGCTTTTTTAACATGTGGGTGCAATCTCCCCAATTCATGTCTACTGTTACTGAGGCTTGGAGGAAATAAGTGAGAGGGTGTATCATGCATCAGGTTGTTCAAAAACATAAAAGCCTGAAAGAGGATTTAAAGAGGATCAATGGAGAAGGGTTTTCTGATGTTCAAGTTCTTGCCACCAGAGCTTATCACAAGCTTATTCAGGTGCAGGATATGGCTCACAGTCAACCTAATAATCCTGATCACAGTAGGGTTGAGAAGGTAGCTGTTGAAGAGTATAGGATGGCATAGAATACTTATCTCAGTTTTCTCAGGCAAAAATCAAAGGCTTTATGGGTTGATAATGGTGATGACAACACTAGGTTGTTTCACCAAAGCATTAAGGCTCGAAGAAATGTTAACAAGATTCATGCCATTCAAAATGGTCAAGGCCAGTGGGTGAATGAGGATGAGCAGGTCAGAGGGGCTTTTGTGAACTTTTACAAGGAGTTGCTGGGGAAAAATTGGAAAACAGAAGTCCTGTGAATAAGATGATCATTGCTGAAGGAAGCCACTTAACAGAGGAACAACAAGGGTCCCTGGATTGTAGGTTTACACCTGAGGATGTGAAAAAGGCTCTCTGGTCAATCCCTAATGACAAAGCACTAGGGATTGATGGATATAACAACTATTTCTTTAAGCAGACATGGGAAGTGGTGGGTGTAGATGTTACTTATGCTGTGTTGGATTTTTTCAATACAGGGAAATTGCTCAAATTTGTGAATGTGACCTCTATTACTTTAATTCCTAAGGTAAAGAGTCCTTCACATGTTAGTGATTACAAACCAATCTCTTGTTGTTCAGTCGTATACAAGTGCATTACCAAGTTATTATGTGATAAGCTTAGAATGGTTTTGCCACACTTAGTTTCTGAGACTCAAGGAGCCTTTGTCTCTGGGAGGAGTATTTTGCATAATATCTTACTATGTCAAGACATAGTTAAGATGTATAAGGGTAGCCAGAAGCAAAGATGTTGCATGATGAAGGTTGACTTACAGAAGGCGTATGATACAGTATGTTGGGAGTTTCTTGAAGAAGTGATGGCTGCTATGAAGTTTCCTTCTAAGTTTATACAGCTTGTGATGACCTGTGTATCCAGCCCTACCTTTACACTCATGATCAATGGTTCCATAGCTGTTTATTTAACTCCAAAAGGGGCCTAAGGCAGGGGGATCCAATGTCCCCCCTGCTCTTTGTGCTTTGTATGGAGTATTTCACCCGAATAATGTCTTACACTGGGAAGTTGATTCAATTTAGTTTTCATCCAAGATGTCAGAATTTGAAGTTGCATCACCTCTGCTTTGCAGATGATTTAGTATTATTCTGCAAAGGTGAATTTCAATCAGTTGTGCTGATGCTCCAGGGTCTTAAGTTGTTTGCTGAGTCCACTGGTTTGGTTGCTAGTCCCCAGAAGTCAGAAATTTTTGGATGTGAAATGGATAGACAAGAACTGCAGAGAATAATTAATTGCTCAGGTTTCAAACATGGTAATCTTCCTTTCCCCTATTTAGGTGTGCCTATAAGCACCAAAAAGCTATCTGCAGCTGATTGTGAACAACTCATTGAGAAAATATTAAGCAGAATAAGATGTGGGAGCACCAGAAACATATCATTTGCAGGAAGGAGGCAACTGGTTAATTTTTTGCTGCTAAGCATTAGTGTCAATTAGTCACAAATCTTCTTACTCCCTAAGAAGGTTATTAAACAAATAAATTCTATATGCAGATCATTCCTCTGGACAGGTTCTTGTAATTCTAGCAAGCCAGGCTATGTTTGCTGGACTGAGGTCTGCACTCCTAAGTCTCATAGTGGGCTTGGGTTCAAATCTTTAAGTCATTGGAATTTAGCTATGGTGGGTAAACTAGCTTGGAGCATAGCTATGAAAGAAGACAATTTATGTGTAACAACCCATAATTTTGCTCCTAGTTTTTTTTCGCAAAAGTTTCCCCTAAAACTATTATTTTCTCTAAATTAATGATTTTTATTTTTATAATTATTGGGAGCCGAATTATTATTTTTATTATATGGCGTGCTAATGTGTGTATTATATTTATTTTAATAATATAGTTTATTAGAATTATTTTTGGTATTAAGTATTTTCAAAGTTTAGGCGCGATTTCAGAAGTTATCGATTTATCGCGTAACGGACTTTTGACGCATGGACCTTTGATGATGTGGGCTGAAAGTATTTGGTGTGGTTTGGGCTTGGGTCAGCCGACCATGTGGGGAAAAGGAAGATATTTTTCTTCTTTCATTTTTATTTTGGTGACTCTTTGCATTTTTGTAACATGCATAACCCCCTCATCATTTCTCCTATTAAATCCTTTTATTTATTCTTTTAATCACTCCAAAAATCTGATTAAAAATCAGAACTTCATTGTTGCCATTCTCACAAAATTTCGGACATCATCATCTTCATCATTCTCTCTCAAATTTTTCCATTTCTTTTCTTCATCAATTGTTCGTGACTTGTTCTACTTGCCTTTTTCTTGTACGTAGTGCTTTGGGGTTTGAAGAAGGAGAAGGGTGCACGCATATAACGGGATTTTCCAGTAATTTTCAGCTCGCCTCCGACGATCCAGGTAACTAGTAGTTATCTTAGAACAATAGTGATTAGGGTATTATTCGGTATTAGATTATTACGCTAGGAATTGTTTAAAATACTTTTTGAATAAAATTATTGATGAAATTTTACGTGAGTGTTCATGATGTTTGCTGTGTGTATATATGTGCAGCAAAATAATTTTCATTTGAGTTTTCATATTTATTTCAATTATTTGGTAATTCGTGTATTTATGGCTTATTTGTAAAATAATTATTGAACGAATTTTATAATTGCTGAAATTATTTTTTGTGAAGCATGTTATGTGTGTAGTATGTATTTCATGCCTTGGAGTAATTTTTGTCTACTGTTTACGGGTTTATTTGATTGATTTATCTATTTTTGCATTTTCATTTTTTTTTGTATTTAAACCGGGAATATTATATATTGAGGCCGAAAAATCAATTTCATTGCATAATCTGTGTTATCGTGGATGCATGTTATGTGAATTTTTGGTAAATTTTTGGGCGTTTATTTCTATTTTTAATTATTATATTGGCTTTATTGAGTATTCTGTAAATTAACGTTTAAAATTACTTTTAAAGTCCGAAAATTAGAAATAAAATTTGTAATATGTCAGTAGAGTTATAATGGTCATATGATAATTTTTTTCGTATTTTTACTGATCGTTTTTATTAGATAAATAATTTTTATTGTGTTTTTGTTAAGAGTTTGAGGATATTCTTTTTAATTATTTAAGGGTTTATTAATCAGAAATAATTTGTGACCTTTTATGTTCTTGGAAGCTGATGATTTGTAGGTTACTGTGGTTGTTATTGAATATCATTATGTTTACGTTTGGTTTATGTAAAAATAATTAGTCGTATACGTTTTGCTGATTTAATCAGATTTGGAGTTAATTGATGGTGACGTCAGACGCACGCTGATGCGTCAGACGCAGGTTGGTCAGTGCGCCAGACACACAGGGTGGCGCTGAGCGCAAGCTCATGCGCCGAACACACAGTTTTGTGTTGTATGATTTTTCGTATGTTCTTGTACGTATGTTACACATGAGTTGATGATCTTATATGATGAAATTCGTTTCTGGTTGATGTTGTTAGTGCTGTAAAAACTCTTTTATTATCATTGTTGGTGCTTGGTGGTGTACATAGTATTTGGTGTTTGAGATATTTGTTGTAACTTTATAAGTTACTATTTTGAGGATTTTTGAAGAATTATTTTTGATGAATTATGGGTATAAGGCCGGGTGGCATCCCTTTCTTTTTAACGAATAGTTTTGAGATGGATGATACTTTATGATTTTATTTTTGAGATAAGAACATCCGATGGGATAGATGTAGTCCCCGGTGAAGAACATGCCAACCACCTGGTTTGCGAACTAGGGATACACCTGGGTTAATTGTTGTCGTCCAAGAGGTCAGGGAGTTCTGCGTGTTCTACCCTGCATCGGGAGTTTGGCCATTCTTAGACATAGGCAGTGGGGAACGTAAGCCCATAGACTGACCTGGAGATTGCGATCTGACAAACCTTAGGATGTGAATTGCGATTCACTGGCGTTCGGTTTCTGACTCAATAACTTGTTGTACCTTTGCTTTTATTATTATTTAAGTACTCTTGAGATGATTTATTCATTTTATCTTATTTACTTGATATTTACTTTCACTTGTATCACTTGTGAGCTTTATGGTTTTGGATACATGTTATAGTTGTCTTGATCTTATGCATTCCATTCTTATTAATCTATGTCTGAATCATGCTTTGATTTCTTTTGTTCTAGGAGAACTGCTAGTTACTCCCTTCTGACTGTGGAATTATTTAATATATCCTTGCAGATGGAAATGACTGCTAGACTTGTGACTGCTTGGGCTAGCAGAGTGTGGGTCGGTAATGAGAGGAAGCTTCTTGTAGTCTTTTTGGTAGATGAGTTCTATGCAGACAATAGGGAGTCTTATGTTATGCTAGGTCTCAAGGATATTTAGTTTTATTTGAGTTTTTATGGGAGACTTGCATGTCTCGTAGTTTTGGATGATGTTATGTTCGATTATGATTTGGGATGTTCCTTTTGATTAGAATTATAATGTTTTGAGATATTTCTTTTGGAAGCTATGAAACTTTAGTTTGAGGTTGTCTTTATTTATTGTTTTAGAGCAGCATAACCGTCCTGGCGTTATTTCCGCTAACGTCTTTTAGTCAATCTAAAATAGTTATTGTTTAGTATATTAGAAGGACGGGGTGTTACAGTTGGTATCAGAGCAAAGTTACCCGAGACCCTTACTTAGTCACTAAGAAACTCCCGGGAAATGTATGGTTGAAGTAACTAGGGTCATTAGAATCATAGGCTTCAAGAAAAGTAGTGGTGAGAGGGTCACTTGGGTAGGAAACCACGGGAAAATATTTTTCTTACTTTGATGTGATAAGCTGTTATTTACAACTAATAATGTGTTAAGTAATGATTGTTTAACTTGTGTTTGTAGAATGCCGCCTCGAGGATTGACTAGTGCTAGAAAGGAGGCTGCCCGGAAAAGGCGTCAAGCACTTGAGAACGCTATCATAGCCATGGCTGCTAATCGGTCTACTGCTCCGACTAATGGGCAATCTGTCTTCGATCGATTTGACCGTCACCGTCCGCCTACTTTTGACGGGACTTCTAATCCTGTTGTGCTAGAAGGGTGGAGAAGGGAGATGGAGAAACTGTTTGCTGCTACTGGTTGCCCTGCTGCTGAAATGGTGCCTATCGGTATCTACTATTTGAAGCTGGAAGCTGATAACTGGTGGAGCACTGTTCGTGCAAGCTGCATGGCTACACCGGGTTTTGGATAGGATGAGTTTCGTGTTAAACTGAAAGAGAGGTTTTATCCTGATGAGCTCCGTTGGCAGAAGCAAGAAGAGTTCTTAACTCTGTCTCAGGGTACTCTGAGTGTGCAAGAGTACACTGATAAGTTCACCGAGCTGTCCATGTTTGTTACCACTATTGTACCTACTGAAGCTGAGCGTGTGAAAAGGTACATCAAGAAAATGGATCCTAAGGTGAGGACCCATGTTCTGAGTTCGGGTGCTTCGACTTTTCAGGGAGCCTATGAGATAGCCCTGAGTATTCATGCCTCTTTGAAAGAGGAAGATTCTGCTAAGGTGGTTGCTGCAAAGAAGCCTGCTGCTACCTATGTTCAGTTCCCGGCCAAGAAGCCGAGGTATGAGCCGTCGGGTCGAGGAGGTTATCAACAGTGTTCTGGATCTGGTTATCGTCCGAGCTTTGATCCGAGCAAGTGCCGAATCTGTGGTAAGGCTGCTCATCCACGGAAGAACTGTGATGGATCCACTGTTGTTTGTTTCTACTGCAACGAGGTGGAGCACAAGTTTTTCCAGTGTTCCAAGAATCCTAGAGCTCCGTCTTATTCTGCTGGTCCTGCTAAGCCAGTTGATTCTTCTGCTCCTCCGAAGAACAGGATTTATGTGATGACGCAAGCTGAAGGCGACGTCCATCCTGATGTCATCTCTGGTACTTTTCTTGTAAATAATACTCCTGCTTTTGTTCTGTTCGATACTGGTGCTACGATATCTTTTGTTGCTAGTTCCTTCGTTCGAAAAGCTAATCTCTCCTCTAGATCTCCTGTTAAGACCCTAATATCTCTTCCGTCTGGTGAGAATTATCCCTATCATTCTGAGTTTAAGGGCGTGCCTGTCAGTATTATGGAGTCTGAGTTGCCAGCTGATCTTAAGGAGTTTGCTATGTCAGAGTTTGATGTGATCCTCGGAATAGATTGGTTATCGAAGTATCAAGACTGTATTCAGTGCCGTGATCAGAAGGTGGTGCTCCGAGATTCTAAGGGGAAAAGGATTTCATATTCTGGCGTTGTAGTGAAGAAGGGTGTTAAGTGGGTGTCCACTCTGAGAATGCGGAAGATGCGTCAGAAAGGTGATGTGGTATACCTTTGCATGGTGAAGGATTTGTCATACATCCGAAGAACAGCTCGAGAGTATTCCAGTGGTTCGGGATTATCCTGATGTATTTCTTGAAGAGTTGCCAGGTATCCCTCCTGAAAGAGATGTGGAGTTCTGCATTGATTTAGTGCCGGAACTGCTTATATATCCAAGGCTCCGTATAGAATGGCGTCGTCTGAATTGCAAGAGTTGAAAACTCAATTGCAAGAGCTGATAGATAAGGGCTTCATAAGGCCTAGTGTGTCTCCTTGGGGTGCTCCTGTTCTGTTTGTCAGGAAGAAAGACGGGAGTATACGTCTGTGCATTGATTACCGTGAGCTGAATAAGGTAACGATCAAGAATAAATATTCGTTGCCTCGCATTGAAGATTTGTTTGATCAATTGAAAGGTGCTGGGGTATTTTCCAAGATCGATTTGAGATCCGGATATCATCAAAACCCAGTTAAGAAGGAAGATATTCCGAAGACTGCTTTCCGCACCAGGTATGGGCACTATGAATTTGAAGTGATGCCTTTTGTTCTCACGAATGCTCCTGCGATTTTCATGGATCAAATGAATCGCTCTTTCCACGAGTACTGACGGGTCGTTGTATACTCGCCAAATATAACCTAATTTATCCAATATAGGATAAGTATAGGGTCGAATCCACAAGGAAGTAGGGTTAAATCAAGAGTAATTAGCTAACTACAATGAGCTAAATCAATTTTTGGGTTTTTAAGAGTTTTACGATGATTCTAAAAATCTAAATAAACTAGGAAGATTGCAAAGTAAATCAACAAGTAATTAAGCAAAGAAGTTAAGACAAGGATAAAAGAAACTAGGGGAATAGAGGGATTCACCAACACTCAATCCAAGAATCCAAAATCAAAGCCAAGGGGAAACAAATGGGGGATCACAAGGGGAAAATCATGAACATATGAACTCTAATTACTCTCTCGAGCTAATTAGAGGAGCTTGATTAGTCACTCATGACCTATTCTCATGGCATAAGCAACTAATCTAGCCAAATCAAGCACAACATGATAAATCAAGTTTCCCTAAATTAGAAAATACCTATTTTCATGGAAATCCTAATTTAGCAACCAAACTTAGTTTATTCCTAGCTTCATCTCTCAATCCTTCACTAGGAACTCCAAATATGTAAGTTAAGTGGTGATCAAGCACCCAACAAACCAAGTAAAACAAGCTTGATCAACAAGTTCAACCCCAAAAGTTAACCCCCTAACTTAGATCTAAGATCCGAAGAGTAAATGAAGGCTACATCCCTTCCCCTAGTAAGGAACTACTCACACATCATGGAAATAACACAAAACAAAGCTTGAAGTAACTTAATCACCATAACCATGGAGGAAAAGAGGTAAAATGCAAATAATCAACTAATAAAGTAAGATCTAAACAAACTAAGCATGTAATAAGCAAGATCAATGGAAGAAAAGAAGAATAATAAACAAAAATTACCAACTTTAAGCTTTCATAAATGAAGAATGGAGATCTAAAAGCTTCAAACCTTCACTTTCTCTCTCCTAGGGTTTTGTTCTAGAGTTTGAATGCTAAAACAAGATTTAATCTCTCTCTAATCTCTAGTTAATAATTGCCTAAGTTAAAAATAAGAGGAGTCCCTCTTTTATAGTCATAAGAAATAAATCAGAAAATTACAAAACAACCCCCGTATTAAAACAAACAAAGTCGCAAAAGCATTTCCGGAAAAATGACCCGACCCGGGCGGGTGGAATGACCCGAGCCCTCGGGTGGCCTGACCCGAGCCCTCGGGTCACCTGACCCGGGCGGGTCAGACCAGCAGGAGTGAAAATGAGTTTATCGCAGATTGACCCGGGCGGGTCATTTGACCCGAGCGCTCGGGTCAGTTTTCAGTTTCGTCAGTTCATTTTCAAACGGCCATATCTCACTCGTTTTTCATTGGAATTGAGCTTGTGACTACTTGTTGGAAAGATATTGAGCCAAACTTTCATCTCCAACTTGAATCGCTCTAAAATGTTTTGTGTGCTGAAAGTTATGGCTATTTGAAGTTGACCCTTGTGCGCAAACCCTTCCAAAACTTCTTATATTTGCCCCCGGAACTCGATTATGCTTCTTTGATGCTTCCTTGACCTTCCTCTTCGATATTAATATTCGGGGTTGTGCAAGTGTCCTCCAAGCATGCTCCTAAGTCCTGAAATGAAACAATTTTCCCAAAGAAAGTGCATACAAGAAGGAAAATTGCACAAATTAAGGAAATAACTAACAAACTAGCCTAAACTAACTCAAAAACAACTATAATACCAATTAAAAACTATCAAAAAGTAAAGTAATAAACAAGATATCAAACTCCCCCAAGCTAGATCTTTGCTTGTCCTCAAGCAAAATAGATTAAAACACAAGTAGGAGAATGAAAACTTATTTGAAAACAAAATGAAGAAGGAAGGGGGAAGAAAAATGAAAAAGGAAGGAAGGATAAAGAATTTACACTAACTCATTTTCGTAGGAATCACGATTGCATTTAGCACATGCAACAAGCTCTTTAAACCCCTAGATCGCTCTAGAGGGCGAGTGGGATCTCGCGAGGGTTTCCAAAGAGTTTTCAAACCCACAACTCTAGTTTTTCATCAACAATTTATTCAATCAAATTCAAAAGCAATGCCCAAGTCAACTATCAATGAAATGGTTCACAAGCAAGAATAGAGAGTAACTTTCAAAACAACTAATTTCCAAGTGTACTCATAGGTTATGGGTAGAGAAAACAACTAATCATGATTGCAAAAGGACACCTAACTAGACTTTTTACTCGCTCATTAGAGAACACCTAGCTATCCAAAAGATCTATGGCTCTTCAAGTGTTATAGAAGCTCAAACCACTAGTCCACCATCCCTAGACACACAAATATGCCTTAGACTCCATTCTACTCAAAACTTTAGAAAAATTAGTACTAAGTGTGGGAGGCATCCACAAATTGACCTCTTTTATTGGAATTCTTCTAGTCTTTTTTTTCGTTTTTCTTCACTTTTTTTTTTCATTTTTCACGCCTTTTTTGACTGTTTTTGGCTTTTTCTTTTTCCCTTATTATGGGAATTTTTGCTATACAAAATATGAGTAACTACTCACTAAAGAGAGACATGAGAACTTGTGGCTTTTGTACCACTTATTACAAATGAAAAGAAGTAAAAACTAAGCTTCTTGTAGAGTTTTGTTTGGGGACATGATGAGCATATCTAGGGACACTAGGGACCGCAAATTTGAAGCTAAATTTATTCAAGCATGAGCAACACAGTCAAGAATCAAGACTAGACATCCAATTGAGCATTCATTGGTTTCACTTTGGTTGATTCTAATGTAATCAAGATTAATCACCTCCTAAAGCACCACAACCCAAGCTCACACTCTTCCAAAAGGAGCCTCTAAACATATACTCAAAATCCAAGCAAGGAATCCACAAATATCATCAACTAGAATCTTCCTTGGGCAAGGAAATCAAAACTTTATTCAAAGCTAAAACTTCTTTTTGTTTTTCTTTGTTTTTCAGATTTTTTTGCTATTTTTTTCTCTTTTTTAATTTAATTTTTTTTTTTTTATTTTATTTTTTAGAACTAAAAACAAAGATTGAAAAAGAGGGGAAAGAAAAGGAAAGGAAAGAAAAGAAAGCTAAAACAAAGAAAGAAGATAAAAAAAAGAAGAAAGAAAACTGTTTTTGGATTTTTTTTAAAAAAATATACGATTTTTTTTTTCTTTTTTTCTGAAAATGAGTAAAAAATATATAAATATTTCCCCCAAGCTAGAGGATAATTACTCCCCCAAGCTAGAAGAAAGCATTGTCCTCAATGCATGAACAAGAGAATCAAAAGAGGGAGGGAAAGGGAAGGGAAAGGGGAAGGTTAACCAACAAACCAACATGCCAAACGAGGGTCAAAGTACACAAATGAGTACATACAACCAAACTAAAATCAAATAAAAGCTATCAAAATAAAGAAAATTATAAGAAAGAAAGAAAATAAAAGCAATAAATACGGGTTACCTCCCGAGAGTGCTCTTTTTAAGGTCGATAGCTCGACCATGTGTGAGGTCATCATGGAGGGCGGAAAGAGTAGTCCTCAAAGTTGCTGGGTGAAAATCTTTGAAGTAGTAAGTCATTAGTTGATCTTTTTTCATCTTTCACAACTTGCATTGAATCACACAAAGGGTCATGCCATCCATCATAAACCCAATCATGCACATCCCAAGTCTTGAGGCTCACCACTTCATGACTACATACATCTATGTGGTCCACATTCTTCATGAGTGGAGTCCTATTGGTTTTCTTGGATGCAAACTCCATTTTTTCATTGCAAGTGGGAGGAAGCTTATTACTCTTCTTCTTCTTCAATGGGGCTTCGAATACCTTAAACTTTGCTTCTTTCGGATGATAGATGGAAACTTTATTCACGACTTTCTTGAGGTTGCAAACTTCACCTCCCCTTTCTTGTTTCTTCCTTGATATCACATCGTGAAAGGGGTCCCTTACCTCATTCAAGGCCTTAAGACTTGATAGATCTTGCTCAAGAGTGTCCATCCGATGCACTTCTTCCATGATGGGGGCTTTCATACTTATGTTGAATGCAAATTTCATTTTTTCATCTCCGACCGTCAAAGTCATGATATCTCTCTTCATATCCACAAGCACCCCGGCCGTTTTCAAGAAGGGTCTTCCCAAGATGAGAGGCACTTGAGAGTCCTCTTCCATCTCCATCACAACAAAATCACAAGGGATAAAGACTCTCCCTACTTGCACCGGCACATCTTCCAATTCTCCAACGGGGACCTTAACCGAACGATCCGCCAATTGTATTACTCTTCTAGTAGGTTTAAGCTCAAAGTTGAGCTTTCTTGCAATTGAAAGCGGCATGAGGCTAACACTCGCTCCTAGGTCGGCCAATGCTCTTTTTGACTCCAAATGTCCAATTCTCACGGGTATAGAGAAAGAACCCGGATCTTCTAGTTTTTCGGGGAGCTTGTTTTGGAGAACCGCACTAACCTCGGCGGTGAGAGCAATAGTAGAACTTTCCTCAAGTTTAGACTTGTTGGAGAGAAGTTCTTTGAGAAATTTAGCATAGGTAGGCATTTGAGCCATAGCTTGGAGAAATGGAATGTGCACTTGTAGACCCTTCATTACTTCAAGGAATTTGACAAACTTATCATTGAGTTGCTTCTTCATTAACCGTTGAGGATATGGAACCGGAGGAGTGTAGTTCTTCATTGGAGGAGGCTCTTTACTTGACTTTTCGGGTTCAACAACTATAGGAGTGCCATCCTCATGAATGTCTTCCACAACGACATTTTCAATATCTTTATCAACTTCACTATCCACATTCTTACTCTCATTGGAGGGGTTAGCATCATCAAGTATAAGCATCTTAGGACCCTCATAGTGAGCTCCCGGATCTCAAAGTAATGGCTTTAACTTGGTCTCGAATAATGGGTTGGCTAGGAAGTTGGGTGGAAGAGTTTGAAGAGTTGTTGCTCACTTGTTGAGCGACTTGGGCAAGTTGGGTTTCAATGATCTTATTGTGGGCATTCATTTGTTGGAGGGAAGTGTATATCTCCCCAAACTTTCTATCGTTATCGGCATTGGTTTTTGTTTGTTGAGCTAAGAAGAGTTGAAGAGTGGATTCAAGAGAGGATTGTTTTGGTTGATTTGGTTCAAAGGGAGCTCTAGGGGGTGTTTGTGTGAATGTTTGTTGGGGGTTATGGAATCCGGGTGGTCTAGCTTGGTAAGGTTGAGGTGGTTGAGGGTTCTTCCATCCTCCACTCACATTGTTACTCCATCTCCCTTGGTTGTTGAAGTTAGGATTTCCCTCACCCCTAGTATTCACCCAAGCAACATGGTCCATAGACCCACCACAATAAGAGCTAGTGTGGTCCGACCCACCACAAATCTCACAAGAAAAAGCTTGAGAAGTACCTTGGCTAGGAGATGCCAAGCTTACCTTTTCCAATTTCTTTGCAAGGTTATCAAGTTTTGCATTGATATGGTCAATGGCATCAAGGTCATACTTGCCTTTGCTTGCACTCTTCATGCTTGTGGTTCTAGTAGAATTTCCCCAAGAGTAGTGTCGTACTACCTCTTCAATTGTAGGCTCAATATTGTCAACCGGAAGCTTTGTTAGTTGGCCTCCCGCACCCGAATCAAGGCTTGCACGGGTCATAGGGAGGAGACCATCATAGAAGCTTTGCATAAGCATCCATTGACTATAACCATGGTGAGGACAAGATCGTCGAAGATCCTTGAACCTATCCCAAGCTCCATACAATGTCTCATCCTCATCTTGAGAGAAATTAGCTATCTTCCTCCTAGCTTCGGAGGTCTTCTCTTGAGAATAGAATTCATCCACAAAAGCCGTGGTAACTTGTGCCCATGTTGTCAAAGAGTCTTCCGGAATAGATTGCAACCATTTCTTAGCCTTGCCCACAAGAGAGAAATGAAATAAGTTGAGCCTTACAAACTCTTGACTCACATTATTTTGCTTCACCGTGGCACATAGCTCCAAGAAGTTAGCCAAATGCTCAAGAGGACACTCATGAGTCATACCCCCATAGGGCTCTTGTTTGATCATGCGAATCAAATGCGGAGAAAATTCGAAGTTGGCGGTAGTAGTTGGGCGGCGAATACCACTTTTGAGTTCAAATGCCTCGGGATGCCCAAAATCCCGTAATGCTCTAGGAGCCTCATCCCCCATAGTGCTAGAAGTAGTGGAGATAGAAGACTCTTGCTGAAAACCCGGTTGTTCAACACCCGGTTGGACCGTAGGTTCCCTAAAGATTCTCCTTAATTGCCTCAAAGTATTCTCAAGGTTATGATCGATGGGGATGGTTGGATCGCCCCTCAATCTCCGTGACATGCAACCAACAAAGCTAAGGAGAATATTAGTAAAAACAACCAAGAGGTAAACACACAAAAATAAAGAAAAAGGCAATTTAGTCTCAAAATTAACCAATTAGCTAATGTTAACCGCTACTTCCCAAGAACGGCGCCAAAATTTGACGGGTCGTTGTATACTCGCCAAATATAACCTAATTTATCCAATATAGGATAAGTATAGGGTCGAATCCACAAGGAAGTAGGGTTAAATCAAGAGTAATTAGCTAACTACAATGAGCTAAATCAATTTTTGGGTTTTTAAGAGTTTTACGATGATTCTAAAAATCTAAATAAACTAGGAAGATTGCAAAGTAAATCAACAAGTAATTAAGCAAAGAAGTTAAGACAAGGATAAAAGAAACTAGGGGAATAGAGGGATTCACCAACACTCAATCCAAGAATCCAAAATCAAAGCCAAGGGGAAACAAATGGGGGATCACAAGGGGAAAATCATGAACATATGAACTCTAATTACTCTCTCGAGCTAATTAGAGGAGCTTGATTAGTCACTCATGACCTATTCTCATGGCATAAGCAACTAATCTAGCCAAATCAAGCACAACATGATAAATCAAGTTTCCCTAAATTAGAAAATACCTATTTTCATGGAAATCCTAATTTAGCAACCAAACTTAGTTTATTCCTAGCTTCATCTCTCAATCCTTCACTAGGAACTCCAAATATGTAAGTTAAGTGGTGATCAAGCACCCAACAAACCAAGTAAAACAAGCTTGATCAACAAGTTCAACCCCAAAAGTTAACCCCCTAACTTAGATCTAAGATCCGAAGAGTAAATGAAGGCTACATCCCTTCCCCTAGTAAGGAACTACTCACACATCATGGAAATAACACAAAACAAAGCTTGAAGTAACTTAATCACCATAACCATGGAGGAAAAGAGGTAAAATGCAAATAATCAACTAATAAAGTAAGATCTAAACAAACTAAGCATGTAATAAGCAAGATCAATGGAAGAAAAGAAGAATAATAAACAAAAATTACCAACTTTAAGCTTTCATAAATGAAGAATGGAGATCTAAAAGCTTCAAACCTTCACTTTCTCTCTCCTAGGGTTTTGTTCTAGAGTTTGAATGCTAAAACAAGATTTAATCTCTCTCTAATCTCTAGTTAATAATTGCCTAAGTTAAAAATAAGAGGAGTCCCTCTTTTATAGTCATAAGAAATAAATCGAAAATTACAAAACAACCCCGTATTAAAACAAACAAAGTCGCAAAAGCATTTCCGGAAAAATGACCCGACCCGGGCGGGTGGAATGACCCGAGCCCTCGGGTGGCCTGACCCGAGCCCTCGGGTCACCTGACCCGGGCGGGTCGGACCAGCAGGAGTGAAAATGAGTTTATCGCGAGATTGACCCGGGCGGGTCATTTGACCCGAGCGCTCGGGTCAGTTTTCAGTTTCGTCAGTTCATTTTCAAACGGCCATATCTCACTCGTTTTTCATTGGAATTGAGCTTGTGACTACTTGTTGGAAAGATATTGAGCCAAACTTTCATCTCCAACTTGAATCGCTCTAAAATGTTTTGTGTGCTGAAAGTTATGGCTATTTGAAGTTGACCCTTGTGCGCAAACCCTTCCAAAACTTCTTATATTTGCCCCCGGAACTCGATTATGCTTCTTTGATGCTTCCTTGACCTTCCTCTTCGATATTAATATTCGGGGTTGTGCAAGTGTCCTCCAAGCATGCTCCTAAGTCCTGAAATGAAACAATTTTCCCAAAGAAAGTGCATACAAGAAGGAAAATTGCACAAATTAAGGAAATAACTAACAAACTAGCCTAAACTAACTCAAAAACAACTATAATACCAATTAAAAACTATCAAAAAGTAAAGTAATAAACAAGATATCAAGTACTTGGATACTTGTGTGGTCGTGTTTATCGATGATATTCTCGTTTACTCTAAGGACGAGAAGGAGCATGAGAAGCATTTGAGACTGGTGTTGGATGTTCTGCGCAAGCAAAAGTGGTTCGCAAAGCTGTCTAAGTGCGAGTTCTGGCTGAAGGAAGTTGCTTTTCTAGGGCATGTAATCAGCAAGGAAGGAGTTAAGGTGGATCCCGCTAAGATCAAGGCTGTTGTCGAGTGGGAGAGCCCTAAGAATGTGACCGAGGTCCGGAGTTTTCCGGGTCTTGCTGGTTATTATAGGAGATTCGTTCAAGATTTCTCCAAGATAGCTCAACCTCTGACTCGCTTGATGCGCAAGGACTGCAAGTTCGTCTGGTCTGAGGATTGCGAAGGGGCATTTCAGAAGCTGAAAAAGAGTTTTACCTCTGCTCCTGTTCTTACTCTGCCATCTGAGGGTGTTGTGTATGAAGTGTTCAGTGATGCATCGAAGAATGGTCTAGGTTGTGTGTTGATGCAGCAAGGGAAGGTAATAGCCTATGCTTCGAGGCAGCTGAAGGTGCATGAGAGGAATTAACCGACCCATGATATGGAGTTAGCGGCTGTGGTGTTTGCACTAAAGATATGGCGACACTATCTGTATGGTGTTCCGTGTAAGGTGTATACTGACCACAAGAGCTCAGTACACCTTCACTCAGCGTGATCTTAACATGAGGCAGAGAAGGTGGCTTGAATTGATCAAGGATTATGATTTGACCCTGGATTACCAAGAGGGTAAGGCGAATAAAGTAGCGGATGCTCTGAGTCGCAAGAATAAGCATCCTTTAAATGCTGCTGTGGTGGTGCCTCGTGAATTGTGTGAAGAGTTTTGCAAGCTTGATATCGAGGTTGTTCCTCAGGGTTATGTGTCTGCGATGTTGGGTTCCATGAGTGCCGAGCCCGAGTTGTTCCGGGGAGTTAAGAAGCAAGCAAAAGGGTGATCCGAAGCTGGAGAAGATCCGTGAAGCAAAGATGCAAGGTCGTGCAGAGAATTTTCAGATCTGTGCTGATGATAGCTTGAGGTTTATGGGGCGTTGGTGTGTGCCCAATGATGGTGAGCTTAAGAGAAAGATTCTCGAGGAAGCTCATAATACTCCTTATTCCGTTCATCCTGGTGGTGACAAGCTTTATAAGGATCTGAAGGTTAATTTTTGGTGGCCTAGTATGAAGAGAGAGATCGCCGAGTTTGTAGCTAGGTGTTTGGTCTGCCAGAAGGTGAAAATTGAGCATCAGAGGCCTGGTGGTTTGTTGCAACCTTTGCCTATTCCTGCTTGGAAGTTCGACTCGCTCTCGATGGATTTCGTGATGGGTTTGCCTAGAGCTGCTGGTGGGAAGAATGTTGTGTGGGTAATTGTGGATCGGTTGACCAAAGTGGCTCGTTTTATTGCGATGAAGAACACTTGGTCTATGGAAGAGTTAGCTGAAGCTTATGCTAATGAGATCATTCGTCTTCATGGGGTTCCCAAAGACATTGTCTCTGACCGTGATCCGCGATTTCTATCCCATTTTTGGACCACTTTGCAGGAAGCTTTTGGCTCGAAGTTGAAGCTTAGTACTGCATTTCATGCACCTACCGATGGTCAGACTGAGAGAACTATTCAGACCTTAGAAGATATGCTTCGTGCTTGTGCCTTAGAATTTCTACAGTCTTGGGTCAAGTCGCTTAGTCTGGTGGAGTTCTCTTATAACAACAACTATCAAGCTAGTATCCAAATGGCTCCGTATGAGGCTCTCTATGGAAGGAAGTGTCGTAGTCCTACTTGTTGAAGCGACACCAGTGACTCATTGATTTTGGGCCCGGAGTTAATTCAGGATACTGTTGAGCAGGTGAAAGTAATTCAAGCTAAGATGAAGGCTGCTCAAGATAGGCAGAAGTCGTATGCAGATTTGTGTCGGAAACCTATTTCCATTGAGGTGGGAGATAAGGTGCTTCTGAAGGTTTCTCCTATGAAGGGAGTGATGCGGTTTGGTCAAAAGGGCAAGTTGAGTCCGAAGTATGTGGGTCCCTATGAGATTCTTGAAAGGATTGGGGAGGCTGCGTATCGTTTGGCTTTGCCGCCATAGCTGTCGAAGGTTCATGATGTATTTCATGTGTCGCAATTGCGTAAGTATCGAAGTGATCCTTCGCATGTGATTCCTGTTGAGTCGGTCTCAGTCGAGCCGAATTTGACTTTTGAAGAACAACCTGTTCGTATATTGGACCGTCAGAACCGTGCTCTGAGAAGGAAGGTGATTCCCTTGGTTAAAGTACATTGGAGAAGTCAGAAGTACGAAGAAGCTACTTGGGAAACCGAAGAGTCGATGCGACTGAAATACCCGGAACTATTCGTTTCAGGTATTCTTTGTGTGCTTGTCTTATTTGTGTGTGTTTTCGTAGTTTCGAGGACGATACTTTTTTTAAGGAGGGGAGATTGTAACAACCCATAATTTTGCTCCTAGTTTTTTTCGCAAAAGTTTTCCCTAAAACTATTATTTTCTCTAAATTAATGATTTTTATTTTTATAATTATTGGGAGCCGAATTATTATTTTTATTATATGGCGTGCTAATGTGTGTATTATATTTATCTTTATAATATAGTTTATTAGAATTATTTTTGGTATTAAGTATTTTCAAAGTTTAGACGCGATTTAGGAAGTTATCGATTTATCGCGTAACGGACTTTTGACGCATGGACCTATGATGATGTGGGCCGAAAGTATTTGGTGTGGATTGGGCTTGGGTCAGCCGGCCATGTGGGGAAAAGGAAGATATTTTTCTTCTTTCATTTTTATTTTGGTGACTCTTTGCATTTTTGTAACCTCCATAACCCCCTCATCATTTCTCCTATTAAATCCTTTTATTTATTCTTTTAATCACCCCAAAAATCTGATTAAAAATCAGAACTTAATTGCTGCCATTCTCAGAAAATTCCGGACATCATCATCTTCATCATTCTCTCTCAAATTTTTCCATTTCTTTTCTTCATCAATTGTTCGTGACTTGTTCTACTTGCCTTTTTCTTGTACGTGGTGCTTTGGGGCTTGAAGAAGGAGAAGGGTGCACGCATATAACGGGATTTTCCAGTAATTTTCAGTTCGCCTCCGACGATCCAGGTAACTAGTAGTTTTCTTAGAACAATAGTGATTAGGGTATTATTCGGTATTAGATTATTACGCTAGGAATTGTTTAAAATACTTTTTGAATAAAATTATTGATGAAATTTTACGTGAGTGTTCATGATGTTTTCTGTGTGTATATATGTGCAGTAAAATAATTTTCATTTGAGTTTTCTTATTTATTTGAATTATTTAGTAATTCGTGTATTTATGGCTTATTTGTAAAATAATTATTGAACGAATTTTATAATTGCTGAAATTATTTTTCGTGAAGCATGTTATGTGTTTAGTACGTATTTCATGCCTTGGAGTAATTTTTTTCTACTGTTTACGGGTTTATTTGATTGATTTATCTATTTTTGCATTTTCGTATTTGTTAGTATTTAAATCGGGAATATTATATTTTGAGGCCAAAAATTCTATTTCTTTGCATAATCTGTGTTACCATGGGTTTATGCATGTTATGTGAATTTTTGGTAATTTTTTGGGCGTTTATTTGTATTTTTAATTATTATATTGGCTTTATTGAGTATTCTGTAAATTAACATTTAAAATTACTTTTAGAGTCCGAAAATTAGAAATAAAATTTGTAATATGTCAGTAGAGTTATAATGGTCATATGGTAATTTTTTCGTATTTTTACTGATCGTTTTTATTAGATTAATAATTTTTATTGTGTTTTTATTAAGAGTTTGAGGATATTCTTTTTAATTATTTAAGGGTTTATTAATCATAAATAATTTGTGACCTTTTATGTTCTTGGAAGCTGATGATTTGTAGGTTACTGTGGTTGTTATTGAGTATCATTATGTTTACGTTTGGTTTATGTAAAAATGATTAGTCGTATACGTTTTGCTGATTTAATTAGCTTTGGAGTTAATTGATGGTGACGTCAGACGCACGCTGATGCGTCAGACGCAGGTTGGTCAGTGCGCCAGACGTACAGGGTGGCGCTACGCCGAACGCACAGTTTTGTGTTGTATGATTTTCGTATGTTCTTGTACGTATGTTTCACATGAGTTGATGATCTTATATGATGTAATTCGTTTCTGGTTGAAGATGTTAGTGTTGTAAAAACTCTTTTATTATCATTGTTGGTGCTTGGTGGTGTACATAGTATTTGGTGTTTGAGATATTTGTTGTAAGTTTGTAAGTTACTATTTTAAGGATTTTTGAAGAATTATTTTTGATGAATTATGGGTATAAGTAGGGTGGCATCCCTTTCTTTTTGACGAATAGTTTTGAGATGGATGATACTTTATGATTTTATTTTTGAGATAAGAACATCCGGTAGGATAGATGTAGTCCCCGGTGAAGAACATGCCAACCACCTGGTTTGCGAACTAGGGGTACACCTAGGTTAATTGTTGTCGTCCGAGTGGTCAGGGAGTTCTGCGTGTTCTACCCTGCATCGGGAGTTTGGCCATTCTTGGACACAGACAGTGGGGAACGTAAGCCCATAGACTGACTTGGAGATTGCGATCTGACAAATCTTAGGAAGTGAATTGCGATTCACTGGCGTTCGGTTTCTGACTCAATAACTTGTTGTACCTTTGCTTTTATTATTATTTAAGTACTCTTGAGATGATTTATTCATTTTATCTTATTTACTTGATATTTACTTTCACTTGTATCACTTGTGAGCTTTATGGTTTTGGATGCATGTTATAGTTGTCTTGATCTTATGCATTCCTTTCTTATTAATCTATGTCTGAATCATGCTTTGATTTCTTTTGTTCTGGGACAACTGCTAGTTACTCCCCACTGACTGTGGAATTATCTAATATATCCTTGGAGATGGAAATGACTGCTAGACTTGTGACTGCTTGGGCTAGCAGAGTGTGGGTCGGTAATGAGAGGAAGCTTCTTGTAGTCTTTTTGGTAGATGAGTTTTATGCAGACAATAGGGAGTCTTATGTTATGCTAGGTCTCAAGGACATTTAGTTTTATTTGAGTTTTTATGGGAGACTTGCATGTTTCGTAGTTTTGGATGATGTTATGTTCTATTATGATTTGGGATGTTCCTTTTGATTAGAATTATAATGTTTTGAGATATTTCTTTTGGAAGCTATGAAACTTTATTTGAGGTTGTCTTTATTTATTGTTTTAGAGTAGCATAACCGTCCTGAAGTTATTTCCGCTAACGTCTTTTTAGTCAATCTAAAATAGTTATTGTTTAGTATCTTAGAAGTAGAAGGACGAGGTGTTACATTATGGGTCAAGTGGATCCATACAATGTACATCAAGGAGCGAAGCCGGGGTAGCTTTTCTTGCTCCAAACTCGCCTAGCTAGGTTGTCAAATACATCTCGCAAGGTGAAACACTCAATCCCGAATGCTTGTGGTGAAGCTTGGATGAGGTTGCCTAAGTACAATACGGTGAAATGTACAAAAAGTTACAGCAACCTAGACAAAGGTTACATTGGTGGAAAGACATATGGGATCATCATAATGTGCCTAAGCACAACTTCATTGGATGGCTTGCTATGCATAAACGACTGCAGACTAGAGAGAGATTGTATGCACTACACATAAGTGCTGAAGATGGGTGTTTGCTGTGTGGAAGTGCTAAAGAAGACCATGGGCATTTGTTCTTTGGATGCAACTTCAGCAGACAATGCCTCCAGGTAGTGAAGAATTGGCTGGGAGTGTTTTATTTAGTTATTTGATTAACTTCTTCATTCAATTCAATTACATTATAACTTGCTCAAGTGTTTTATTTAGTTATTTGATTAACTCCTTTCGTTCAATTCAATTAAATTATAACTTACTCAAGTGTTTTATTTAGTTATTAGATCAACTCGTTCGTTCAATTCAATTACATTATAACTTACTCAAGTGTTTTATTTAGTTATTTGATGAACTCTTTCGTTCAATTTAATTACATTATAACATACTCGAGTGTTTTATTTAGTTATTTGATTAACTCCTTCGTTCAATTCAATTACATTATAACATACTCAAGTGTTTTATTTAGTTATATGATTATCTTCTTCGTTCAATTCAATTACATAATAACTTACTCAAGTAATATCTAGTTATTTGATTAACTCTTTCGTTCAATTCAATTACATTATAACTTACTCAAGTGTTTTATGTAGTTATTAGATTAACTTCTTCGTTCAATTCAATTACATTATAACTTACTCAAGTGTTTTATTTAGTATTTTGATTAACTTCTTCGTTCAATTCAATTACATTATAACTTGCTCAAGTGTTTTATTTAGTTATTTGATTAACTCCTTTCGATCAATTCAATTAAATTATAACTTACTCAAGTGTTTTATTTCGTTATTGGATTAACTCCTTTCGTTCAATTCAATTACATTATAACTCCAGAGCAGTTCTTGGGTTGGATTAAAAGAAGGTATAAGGGGAGTAAGATCAGGAAACAAATACTAGGAACTAGTATTCTTGCTACTGTCTATTTCATTTGGCAAGAGAGGAATAATGCCCTCTGGAACTTGCAAGTACATATTGTGGAAAAAATAGTTACTGACATTAAATATAATGTAAAAAAACGAATTGAAGGAAGATTACCTCATAGGATGAATGATGTTGATAGAACCTGGTGGATAAATTTGTAAGTTGTTTGGGATGTATAGTTGTGTCTTTGTCCTCTTTGGACTTAGGTTGTACGTGTTAATTGATCTTCAATATACTTTTCTTACTTACCAAAAAAAAAATTTGTCTAATTAACCATTACTAAAAAATTACATAAAAATGGCTATTCTGAAAATATATGTCGAGACAATTTCAACAAAATCTTGTATGCTAACATATTTAAGCACTTACTCAATCTTCTTGGCTCTTGTTGCTCTCTTCTTCCCTTTCTCTCGCCTCTGCGGAAACCACCAAGCAGTAACACCACCATGCATGATTGCCGACCATAGGCACCATCCAAAGCCAAGAGTGAATAGTAGAAAATGTCTTTGCTCCAAGACACATCACCCGCATCATCTTCAAAAACAAGATAAAAGATAATCGATTTACGTTTATTATAGTGTTAGCAAGTAATAAGTTGATAACTCCTACCATAAAAAACATATGATTAGGTCTATTAAACCGCGAGCCGCTACGAGTATAGCTATATGAACACGAACTGAACAAGGTATATCAAGCTTAAAGAGTATCAAGCAAGAACAGAGTTGGGTAAATTGATTTGCGAGTTGAGTCAAGCAGGAAACTACTCATGATAGACTTGGTCGATTAGCACCCATAGATATACGGTGTTTATCATACACCTAAGTGTAAAATTTAATCCTTTCACGTTCTCGTTCTCATATGCACGTCATGCAGGGCCTTTAAAAGGAAAAATATATAAGAAGTGTGATTTCCATACCAGCGTATTATGAAAGAATTAAAACTAATGAGGTTCTATTGTAGAACAGCGAAAATTGCATTTATTAGAAGAGGGGAGACACTACACTATATGATACTTCATGAAAAATAGTAAACTCTTACTCCTAGTCTCCTACCGCCCTATTGTAAATTTATAATAGTGTCAAACGTGACACTTTGAAAAAACTTGAAACAACGAAACTTCCAAAGCTCTAACTTACTTAACTTCCTCCCGTATCTTACGTGTTGAAACCTAAGGCAATCCTAGACTTTGACAATAACAGCTTTGAAAATTTTGTGTTAGCCAGTTGGTAATTACCAGATTAAAACAATAATCAAATCAAGGACAGACGGCCTATCATGGGGGTGGCAACTGGCAAAACATAATATTATTTCAATGTGTACATTATCAAATACGTAACGCTCGAAAATGATATTAAACGCGTTAAAAAAATAATAAAAACATGTTACTACTTCTCCTCTGATCTTCGCTTATCCCAAAATAACTACATCAACCAACTCCATATTTTTCCCTCATTCAATTCCTACACTAAACTCTTCTTATATCCAACAACAAAAATAACCAAAAGATAATAGCCTAAGAAATGGGAAGCATATATCCTATAATTCTATACTTTGCCCTAGTAGTTGATATGATTCTAGCAGCAGATTTCATCCCAAAAGATAGTATCCTTCTAAATTGTGGTTCATTCGCCGCTAAAATCACCGATTCCGATGGCCGGAATTGGACTGGTGACAATGGTTCCAAATTTTTGCAATCATCGAAAGGCTCGTTTAGGGCTAGTACAACCACTAGAGCACCTGATGTTGGTAACGTTCCTTACATGTCTGCTAGAATTTTTCACTCAAATGCCACGTACTCTTTCCCGGTTTCGCCTGGCCGTATATTCCTCCGGCTTTACTTCTACCCCAACGTTTATTCTCGGTCGAATTCGGCTAACGCTATCTTCTCCGTCACTGCTGGTCCATATACGTTGCTTAGAAACTTCAATGCATCTCAAACCGCCAAAGAACTTGACGCGCATTACGTTATTAAAGAGTACACAATCAATGTAGATGGTGGAGTTTTGACAATAACGTTTATTCCATCGCCCAAGTCTTTTGCTTTTGTTAATGGTATTGAGGTCGTGTCCATGCCTAGCATTTATGATAACGACGTTGAAGCAAACATCGTGGGCACAAGTAGCCCGTTTCAGATTGATAACTCTACTGCCCTGGAGAATTTGTATAGGCTGAATGTGGGCGGAAATTATATTCCACCTACAGAAGATACCGGCCTTTTCAGGTAAGTCGAGCTTTAAATTTTAAAGTGGTTGTTTGGGTGATATATAAATGTTAAAGTTCATGGAATGTTTTTAGAAGATAGAAATATCTATGTAATTTTTTTTCATTAATTACAACCATCTTATACAGGATGTTGTTTAAGGCCCGTTCGGCATTACTATAAGTTTTCAGTTTTTGATTTTATGAATATAAAAGTTATATGATATAATGGGTATAATAAACTTAAAATTAGTCATACTTATACTAAGCATGTCAATTTTGAAAACTGACAACAGAAAACTGGAAACTACTTTTTCTAGTTTTCATATTTTTGTTTTTGGTTTTCAAAAAAACTGAAAACTGGAAACAGAAAATGATAACGAACGAGCCCTAACCTATTCGAAATATTTTCAAAATAATTAGTACTTTCGATGAAAATAAGAATTATTTTTTAAGGAAAATACAGTGCTGGTAAATTTTTTTACTTGTTTAGTTCTTCACAGCAAATGTTAAAGAGGAAAATAAATGAAATGGAGGATAGAAGAGAAAGAGCAAGGATATACTACACGGTAAATGTGGCATGCTTTTTATAGAAAATAAATAAATTGACCTTGAGATAAGTATATTATTTCATCATTGTGTAAAAATATTTTAATTTCCACCCTTTTCAAATAACAAAAGTAAGAAAATAGGAAGTCAATCACTCTTTTTCCAGAAAAAATATATTTTCAACCCTTGAAAAAAGTAGAGCCGTCTATATATGATCAACCAAATAAAATTTGGTATTCCCTAGAAATGAAACTCTCCTAGGTACAAATTAATTTCTTGGAAGTGATACTTTAGTATCTAGGTGAACACTTTCAAGTACTAATATCATGTTCCTAGACTACAATGCCCATACTTTTCCTTCACAAAAATTGCAATATTTAAACTTCATTAGATAGCTAACATGTTAGTTATTTATATTTTTGTAGGTCATGGTACGATGACACACCTTACAAATTCGGCACAGAAATAGGGTTCACCAGTGTAGCTGATCCGAACGTAACCATCACCTTCCCAAAATCCATGCAGTCCTACACCGCACCCGTCAACGTCTACGCCACGGCAAGGTTCATGACACCAGACAGCATGGTGAACCTCAAATTCAACTTGACATGGTTATTCCCCATTGATACTGGGTTTGCTTACTTGATCAGGATGCATTTTTGCCAAATCTTCTTCAACATAGACAAAATCAACCAAATTGTGTTCAACGTTTACCTCAATAATCAAACCGCATTTCCTGGATTTGATGTTGTTGCGTTGACATCAAGTAATGGGATTCCTAATATTCAAGACTTTGTGGTGATTCTGCCCACTAGTGAAGATCCTCAGCAGGATTTATGGGTTGCATTGCATCCAGATACAAGTGATAAACCTCAGTATTATAATGCATTTTTGAATGGGTTAGAAATTTTCAAGATTAATAATACTGATGGTACTCTAGCTCCATCTATTGTATCTAATTAGTTATTGTTGCTTGAACTTGAACCATTATCATGCACGTCAAATTGTTACTAATCGCATGATCAGATGGTTTGGTTATCTTTGTATTAAATTGATTGAGATTGACTTTAATAAAAAGTTAACATGATTCATAGTGCCCATATATTATACTATTGGTACAATTATTTTGTGGGATATGTAGGCTAACTGTAGAAAAAGTCAACCTTTTCTTTAAACAAATTGACAAATTGTTAGAGATCTAGTTTGAAATCTGTGAAGAATTATTTCATTGTAATTAGTATTAATTAAGTGGAAATATTTGTCATATGTATGGATATATGTACGTGTGCCATGTTCGTGTTATAGCTGTATTCTCATATTGTCTCTTTTATTTTATTTTTTGTTAATGTTTTTTAGAGAACACAGAAGTACAAGATAATCCAAAAATATAATATTGACCTATCATAATTTCTATCTTTATCCAAATAAGTCATTCTAATCTTAGACCTAATAACTTATGATAGACTGTGATGTATAGTACTAATAAATGAATTTATCTCTAGAAAAATAGATAGTTTTTGGAAGTGAAATAAAATGAATAATGGTAGCCTTTAAATAGGCTTTACATCAACAAACTAAGTTAAGGAAGAGGAATTACTGGGAAGTGGGAACATGGCCCACGTTTAAGCATCATAAAACAAAAACTATCATGCTATCAGCTAACAAATCCTAAATCATTACCACTAATTTGGAGAAGCATTTTACCTTAAATGATAAGGTGGTAATATATTTAAGGCGCTAAAATGATTAGTATTCTTTGGGGAGTACATAAAATAAAATTTCAGGTGGTTAAAATGACTTAAATGATAAGTTAAAATTTTACCTGTGACCGAAATTTTAGGAATTCTTTTTAAAATTTTGATAACAAGTAATTTTGCTAAAATAATTTATCAATTTAAACAACTAATTTTGCCAAAGAGTTGGCTAATCAGCTACCTTATGAGTTCCAACACCTTAATAGTTTCATCTTTAATTTATCTTATCAGTTTCAATTAACTTATCAGTTTCAGTTTATTAATATTACCTAACAGAACCAATATTTATTTCCTAAACATCAAGAAAGTCAACACCACTGACTTTGGAGCACTAACAAAAAGTTACCAAAAAGCACTAACCCTTGTTTCAAAGTTGCACACACCCATATTTCTTCTGAAAACTGCAATGTTCCACTGATGCAAGTGATTTGTTCGGTACATCACCTACTTGCTATTTTTTACCATAGAATTTCAGCGAAATTCTTCCATTTACTACTAAGGCTATGTTTAGTTCACCTTAATTAACTTACCTGATCTGATCTGTACTTATTTTTTCTGATCTATATTCAGATCTTAACTTATTTTTTCTGGTCTGATATGATCTGATCTGATTTGAACTTATCTTTTATAAAACATATTATTACTAACATTATTATTACTTTGTATTCATTACTAGTATTACTATTACTACTATCATTTTATTACTATCACAAATTTTAATAATAATAATAATAATAATAATAATAATGATAATAATAATAATAATAATAATAATAATAATAATAATAATAACAATAATAATAACAATAATAAGACTTTTTTGTCCCAAAATACGACAACTTTTAGGGACTTTGCAAGAAACTACCTTAACTAAGCAAAATTGTCCCAAAATACCTTAATTTTACAAAACCACTGTTGACCACCACCAAACCGATTTTTTCTTGCGTTGACCACGGTTTTCCGATAAGCAAATGTCACGTGCCCGGCACGTGACTCACTCCTTTTGTAAATGGTTGAGCTGCAATAACACCGGTTGTAACCACAACACCGCCTAAAAGGCGGAGCTGCAACAATATCGATTTTAACCACAACACCTGCGAACAACAGCTACAACACCGGCTGCAACCACGGCGGAGCTGCAGCAACACCGGCAGCAATAAGGAGAAAGGAGAGTCCTGCAGTGGTGCGGGTTGTTGTAAACAAGAGGGAGAAGGGATTTTGAGTGAAAAGGGCAAAAAAATACAGGTCATGTGCCGAGCACATGCCTTCGGCGACCGGAAAACCGTGGTCAACACATGAGAAAATCGGTTTGGTAGTGGTCAACAGTATTTTTGTATAGTTAAGGTATTTTGGAACAATTTTGCTTAGTTAAGGTAGTTTCTTGCAAACTCCTTAAAAGTTGTGGTAGTTTGGGACAAAAAATCCTAATAATAATAATAACAATAATAATAGCATAGTTTTTTTTATAAAAAAAGAACACATAGTTTATATACATGAAAATTAAAAATAAAAGAACACATATTTTAGGTAAAAATAACATATCGTTCATGGTAAAAAGAACATATTGTTCATGTCTAAGGTCAATTTATAATAAAAACTTAGGTAGTAATGGCAAGAACATATAATGATAATAATAATAATATAAAAAAAGAACACATATTGAAAGAGCATACAAACTCTATTAAAAGAACACATTCTAAAAATAAAAGATAGCTTGTTGTTCATGATGGCATGTTCGGATTTAAGTAACAACATGTTCTTTGTTGTATCAATCAATTGTTCTTTTTTATTATAAATAAACCTACAAATTATATATAATCATATGATCTTTGTTGAGTCATGTAGTGTTTTGATGATTGTAAACAAATGATGATTATCTAACTAACATGTGTGTTTGAGATGTGCATATTACATTAACATAAAACAAGTCATGGAAGGTTAAATATATCACATCATGAAGGACTTCCAACAAGTGAAGTTCCTAAAAGAGTTCCTATAAAGAACACAAACAGAGCGGTTCCTAGGTACATCCTAAGAGGAATATGAATATGAAGTTCCAGAGGTGCAACTATCAACATGCGGTTCTTAAGTTGGAGCAGCATGGAGCATGAAGGCAGAAAATATGAGTTTATTTTCTATGATTCATGTAAGTATGTGGAAACGTGAAAGGTAATAGCACAATGTCAAAAGGAACTCGTAAGGTCAAAAGAAACTCGTGGAACTTAGAGTCAAAAGTATTTGAGAGTCAATAAGTCTGATGCATATTTTTAATTTAATCTATAGGAAATTTATTTAGAGTTTGTTTCTTAATAAATCTCCACTTGGTTAATTATTTTTAGATAATATGCATTAGTTGTTTTAGGATAAGATTTAGTATTTGGGAAATAAAAAGCCTAGATTTATAATACGTATAATGAGTTTTTGTAAAGAAATTGTTTGTATGTTCCTCTCTAAAGAACAGACGTGCTGGTACTATTAATCTAAGTTAAAGGAACGAAGTAGCAGTTAAAGGAACTAGGCGTGTAAAAAAAGGAATTTGTTGAGTTTTTAAAGGCTAAATCTTAAAAAAATGATTTTATGTGGTTTAAATCTGATTTTAAAGGAAAATCTTTTATGGAAAATATTTTATCTTTATTCCAAAATAAAATCATTTTCGGATTTAAAAGAAAATCCTTTAATTATATTATTTGATAAAAAGATTTAATTTTGGTTTTATTAATCATAATAGTTTTTAATTAAAAACCAAATTTAAAATACTGTTGCATAAGGAAATGCTAGATTTTAGGAAGCAGTATTAATTTGTTACACACGTTCAAGATAAACGTGGAGTTAGTGGTAGATCATGCAGCTTGTTCCTCAAGCTAAGGATCAACATGGGTTAATGCTTTAAGCCACTAACTCATGATTAATCCCACGTTCATTCTAAATGACTGCTATAAATATACAAGTTGAATTAAGTTTCAAATTGTCTGACTTGTGTCATTCCATAAGGTTTGGCTTAAGGAATAATGTTACAAAAGAATTATATTTTCTATTCCTTGTTTTGCGTCAGTTCCTATGAGTTCTAGGTTCCTACGAGTGCCATGTTTCTTTACAATTCTCCAGTTTCTATATACTAGAGTTAAACTAAATTATCAAATGTCTGTATTTGAGTTTGGGGTTAAAGGGTTTGAGTGAAGTCTTGTAATGGGGACTTGGTTAAGAGTTTGAGTGAATTCTTGTATCAAGTTCGAGTTAGGAACTTGAGTAGGTTCTTGTTGTGTATGTGTAGACTTAAGGTGAAGTCTATCTAAGGGTGAAGGGTTTGAGTAAACCTTTTGTAAAGAGTTGTGGAAACTCTTGAAAGACTTAGAGTTAAGTCTAGAGTATATAGTGGAGATTGTGAGAGAGTTAGAGTTCCTAGTGGAGCTTGTGAGAGAGTTGGAGTTCCGAGTGGAACTTGCGTATGTAATAGGTTGAAACGAAGGAGGTTTCCTATTATAGTGAAGAGTTTAAATCCCGAGGAGGTCGTGGTTTTTCTTCTTGTATTGAGACAAGAAGTTTCCACGTAAAAATCTCTCTTGCACTTTCAGTTCCTTATTGCTTATGTTTTAAATTCCGCATTATTTGGGCAATAAGTTCCACACTACAATTCACCCCCCTCTTGTAGTGTTCCTTATGAGTTAACAATTGGTATCAGAGCTGGAACTCAGTGATAAGCAGGAAACCCTACTGAGTTAAGTTCCTGCAAGAAGAAGGAACCCGTACGAGAAAGGAACTGCACCCTACGTCATTCAAAGGAACAAGTGGAGACTGACTTTTTATTATCAATTAAAAGTCACTCAAGGATTATCAACGAACCCTTTGATGTAAGTATTTCTTCCTTGAGATATTTTTTTTCCGCATACATTATATCGGAACTTGTTCCTTTTATTATTTCTAGTAAAATTGTTTATTTGGCTTTGATGTTTTTTTGCAATTTTGGATAACTTTAAAACTGTTTACTTAAAAGACAAAATTCAGATTTCCAAATTGTTTTGAAATATCAAAGAATCAGTATACTAGAAATGGTTCAAGGAACAAGTCATATGAAACAATGCATATTGTCACTCTTGGAACTTGATTTCCCTACGAAAGGGAACCTTATTCTTTAGGCAGTGTAATTTAGTGTTATTTCATTTATTTGCCAAAGAATAGTTTTTTCATGCATTTTGAGTATATTGAACATTTATTATATGGATGCATATTTGTTCTTAGTAGTAGAGATAGTCATACAATCTTTACTGGTTGAAAATGGATTTTTGGCTTATCTTACTAACAAGAAAGGACCCAATATATACTGGGTACCAAAGACCAAGAAGTAACTGAATTTGCAGGCTATGTGAGAGGAAATTAACAATAAATGATGACAAAATGATTATTTGTGTACTTGAACAAGTATATGAGTTCCTCCCAATAAAAGCCTTTAAAAGAGGTATGTAGAAGGTGTTACATTTGTTTAAGTAAATGGGTAAGACACCTTTACAACATCTTGGACATTTATAATATGTATATATCTTTCACAAGTTTATTTGCTTCTTGATGTTCCTTGTCAATAATGCAAATTTGTGGAAGGTTGGAAACGAGAAGTTATGTTACAAGTTCATATATATTATCTTCTCTTTATATGTTATGCAGGTTATTAATGTTTATTTTGTAAGTTTGATAATTGAGGTAACTAAAATATCAAAAGCATAAATATTAGTTTCGGATCAAGGAACTCAAACTTTGATTTGATGGAATTAATAGTGTTATAAGAATGCTGAAACGAACCAACGGTTCAGGAACAACTAGATGTTTCCACAAGGTGAAGTGTTCTATAAAAGCACGAGTTCCTATTAATCCGAGTTCCCAAGAGGAACACACAAGTTGTTGACAACTCCAGTTACAGAATGTTGAACATAAATGATGAAGTATAAAATTTTACTCATTACTGGACTTAAAGATAGAACAACATTCAAAAGGGAGTACTCTACTAAGGAACTTTATGTTTATTCCTTTTATACTGTATTTTTATTTACCTCTATTTGACTAATATACTAACCTTAAAACTGCACAAAGAAACTCCATAGGTTTTGATTGTCAGGTCATGTATTGATAAGATACATATATATGGATCAACCCATAATGATGAAGAATGGTCATGAAGACCAAAGGAATATGTTCCAGTTATTCGAATTTTACTGGAAGATAAAAGAAGAGGCAGTTCCTAGTGAGGGGGAATAACTCGTGGTATCTCGACAGCGAGTGTTCCTAACATATGAAACGAAACACATCAATACTTCTTTCATTAGAAGCTCACAATGGAGGAACTATAAATTTACAAGACAACAACAAGGTAAAATTGATGCAAAATCAAATGTTGGTTAAAAATGGTTTTCATGTTGAACTCACAAGTTCCTATGGAGCTAGAGTTCCTAACATGAAATATGTCACTCTCAAAAGCAACAATAGCCATCTATATGACCTAATTAAGAAAAGCTTAAAAAAGAAGATCAAGTTCAAATTCATGAAATAGAAGTTCAACTTAATAAATATGTGGAAGCGAGTTCACACTAGTAGAACAAATGTTAATTGCGGCGGTTGAATTGCGGCGGCTGAATTGCGGCGGTTTTACGAATACGCAGCGATAAATCGCGTCAAAAGAAAAGGAAAAATCCAAAATCAACCTATTGCTGCGGTTCTGGGTGGAAACCGCAACAATAGGTGTCAACGAATTGTTTTTCAAAATTCGTTGACTGGTTTGACCAAATCTATTGCTGCGGTTCCCACCCAAAACCGCAGCAATAGATTAAAATATTATTTTTTAATAATATTTTAATCTATTGCTGCGGTTTCTGGAAGAAACCACAGCAATAGGTTCATTAGGATTTTTTTTATGCTCTTAGTAGTTGAGCCGCGCCGTCTTCCCTCATAATTTACCCCTCACTTCACGCTTCTCTCTCACTCCTCTCACAGCAGTATACTCTCACGTCTCTCTCCCCTCTCCCCTGTCATCGTCTCTCCCCTCTCATCGTCGCCGGCCTTTCTCCCCTCTCATCGTCGCCGGCCCTCTCTTCCCTCTCATCGTCGTCGACTCGCCGTCCCTCTCTCCTCCCTCATCTCACGGCCTCTTTCCCCTCTCATCTTCACCGGCGTCCAAACACGCTCATCCTTGTCTTCCGACTTGGCTCATGGGTCGCCGTCGCTCATGGGTCGTGGGTCGCCGTCGCTCGTGGGTCGTGGCTCCTGATTCGGTGGCGCTCGTGCCTCCTTAATTGCAGTCGCTCGTGGCTTTTCATCTACTTTCTCCGAGATTCGACCATCTTCGACTCATCTCCGACGTCATTCGACCATCCTCGTCGCTGTTCTTCAAGATTTTCGGCCATCTTCTCGCATTCTCCATCCTCGGTTGAAAATTTTAGTTCGTTTTGTTCTTCACGTTCTAGGCACAAAGACTTGTAATTTTTTTTTCATTTCATTCGTATTTTTTCTTTGGTTGGTTCCTGTTATTATTTTTTTTTGTAATTTGTTTTTTTAAATTTGTTTGGTAATTATTGAATGTCATTTTTTCATTTTGTTTTATTCTTAGTTTTTTGTAATAAGGATTTGTAAAAATATCATTTATATTAAATACATATATTCAGTTTTGTTTGTTGTAACTATTTCTATGTGATTACACTATAATGCTGCATATATTGTTGTAACTATTTTAGGGCAGAGAACTATTAGATGATTTAACCCAAAAAATGAAAAAAAAAAAATTCCATCACCTATTGCTGCGGGTTTCACCCACAACCGCAGCAATAGGTAATCACCTATTGTTGTGCCCTTAATTGCTGCGCGGCCAAAACTGCCGCAATAGGCCACTTAATGACCGTCACAATTAGCATTTATTCTACTAATATATGCAATTAGTAGGAACAGGCAGTTTCATACTTCCAGTATTCAAGTTCCTTGGCTCTAACTGGAAGATAAGAAGTAGTCATGCGATTCATTCACAGTGACATCGACAAAGGAACTCTATACAGGTTAGTTGTTGAGAGGAACAACTAAACAAAGGTATTGACTTTGAGCAAACTTTTATTCATGTAGCCAGGTCATAAGATAATTGTATATTATTTTCTCTCGTTGCTTACATGGGATTTAGGTTGTTCCAAATAGATTTTAAAAGTGTTCAAAATAATTTTTTTTTTTGAAATCTATAAGGAACAACATCAAGTTTCATCTTGAAAAATGATTTCAAAATTCACAATAATTTTTTGTCTTCAAGAGGAATTGAATTAGTAGTTGTACTTAGTTATATGGATAATATTTTTGGTACAACTAACTATTTTATGCAAGGGTTTTTTGCTAACCTTATAAGCAAATGTGAACGTGAGCATGATAAGGGAACACAACTACTCTCTTGGAAGATAAGGATGCAAGGACAAAAACATGTCAAAGAACTTTTGAAGAATGATGAGTATGAGTCGAGTTGGAATGAAAGTTTCCATTAGATGTGAAGACATCAAAATGATGGAACTAGCAGTTCAGGAATTCAAAAGTAAGTCATCAAAATCATTCCAGTACTTGAAAGTTAATATGCATGGTGAAATATGACTTAAGGTATGTTGTTCCTATTCACATTGTATCATAATTAATAAATTACATTGTTAAATTATTAATATGAATGCATGAATTATATAAGTCTTGCTTTACATCATGTGAATATATGTTCTTTATAATTTCACCTATTCATGGACTGGTTAGAGGAACAAGACTTGATGAAGTATGCGTGACTTGAGTGTAAACATGTTCTTTCCAAAAGTTTTGTCGAATTGGGCTCTTACACATATCAAAAATTAAAGTAATAAAAGGCACACTAGCGTAAATATGTTACACTTAATTTTTGTGTCGTAAAGGCATATTCACTTGCTTAAGAGTGTTGGAGGTCGCATAATAGAACTATGGATGCTATCAAACATGAAAATCCTAAGTTGCCAAAGATACAATGAAAGAAACATTGATGGAATAAGACAGGTAAATTCCCATACTATTTTTTGTTTAACTATTAGAGGGAACAAACCTATTCTTAGCCAACTATCATCAGTGTACACCACATTGCTTCAAATACCCTTTGATTAATTAATCGGTTATTTCACTATATACCCCTGACAAATTTTTTTTACACCATATACCCTATCAACTTTCCAAATTCACCATATACCCTCCACTTTTCAAAAAATACATCCACTTACCCTTTTGACTGACGGTGTTAGACTGTCGTTAGTCATTAGGCCCTAATCCTCTCCTAACCCTAATTAACTAACCTAAATTAAACTCTAATCCTAACCCTAACCCTAATCTAATACACTAACTTGGGCCCTAACCCTAACCACCCTTCCCCCACCCCTTACCCCCCACTGCCCCCATCACCCCCTCACCACCACCCCCTCACCACCACCACCTCCTCACCACCACCTCCCTCCCCTCTCTCCTGTGACCCCCTCCCCCTCTCTCCCCGACACCCCTCCCCTTCTCCCATCGACCCCCTCCCCCTTCCCCGCTGACCCCCCTCCCCCTCCCCTTCAATTCAATTCCCGCCCAGAGAACGACTTCCGCTCGGGCGGGAAAGAGCTCGAACCCGCATTTACGGTGGCGAGATTTACCCTCGCAGCCACCCCCTCCCCTTCCCCGCTATTCTTCTCTGTTTTCGTTCTCCAAATTTGAACCTAGATTTTGGCTATGATTTTCGAAACTTTTTTGGGGCTAGATTACTCAATATCAATTGGGTGTTGTTGCATCACACTTTTTTGAAGTTTTCGGTAAGGTTTTGGTCCAAAATGGTTGCGGGGGAAGGGAAGGGGGAGGGGGTTCAGGGACCGAGAGGGGAAGGGAGCTGCGATCTTGAAGGGGAAGGGAAGGGCGTGGGGGAGGGTGGCAGGGGGCTGTAAAACTAAGGGGGAAGGGGAGGGCTGCGGGGAGGGTGGCGGAGGGCTGCGAAACTAAGGGGAAGGGGAGTGGTTGCGGGGAGGGTGGCGGGGGGCTGCGGGGGGGGGTGGCGGGGGGCTGCGGGGAGGGGGAATGGGGATGGTGGGGAGGGGGGTTGTTGGGGTGGTGGTGCGGTGGGGGAAAGGGTAAGGGGTGGAGGAGGGGTGGTTAGGGTTAGGGTTAGATATTAGATTAGGGGTTAGGGTTAGGGTTTGGGTTAGGGATAGATTTAGGTTAGTTAATTAGGGTTAGAGGAGGGTTTAGGGGTTAATGACTAACGGAGTTTAACACCGTTAGTCATTAAGGGTAAGTGAATGTATTTTTTCAAAAGTGGGGGGTATATGGTGAATTTCAAAAGTTGAAAGGGTATATGGTGCAAAAAAAAAATTTGTCAGGGGTATATGGTGAAAAAACCGTTAATTAATTCCTCATTCCATTCATATCCAGTCACTTCAAATTTCCTACTTCCCATGTGCTCTAATTTAAAATTTATGACTTTTTATGGTTCAACGATGCATAAAGAGTGATAAATGGTAAATACGTTTTGAGGGGGAAGTTGTGGAAGAAGTGCGAAGCAAGTATTTTGTGATTTATCAATTGATGCTCAGAAGGATATATCATTAGATGGAACTACTCATATAATTCTTAATGATGAAAGAATGTAAGGAACTTAGGGGGAATAAGGAAGGAATCGATATAGATTTTTTTTGTGGTGGATTTCAAGTATGTGTGAGCGTGTGAGTAAACATTTACTTATATGCTGTAGCCCTGTAGGTGAATGTGACATTCTAGGAACAATGCAACAACTTGTAATGACACTCTTGTTTTTTTTTTAAAAAAGGAAAAAAAACAAACAAACAAACAAGGGTGATAAAATCTTTATTATTTCCTAGAAGTCAATATTTGATGTGGTTGTGAAAACGTTTACTCATGGATTTGATGATTTGAGAAGAGGAACATAAGGAAATAATTGGAAGAACTTGATTATAAAGATGAATACGTCCAAGTTTCTTCACACAAAGAGTTCCTCACGGTTGGTTGGTTGGTTGAGTAAAAGTGAACTTGATAGATATATATCAAGGTGAATATGTGTAGAGTTTGGCAGAGATTTCAAAAGTGTGAAGTGAAGTGATCAACTCTAATGGTTGTTGAGAACCTCTTATTAAAAGTCTAAACCATAGAGTACATAATATATCTCAAGTTCCCTCTACTCAAATTGTTTCATAAACTTCTTTCATATTTCTTTGAGCCACATATTACAATGTCTTATTCTCTTAATCCATTCTTAACTTCCAAATTTGATTTTTTCTTGACTTTTATTTTCTTATTTGTCAAGTTCCTTCCATGGTTTTTGAAGTTGGGTCTTTGGATTGTGAGTTGGAAATTCATGTAGCACATGCATCCCAAGTTTGAAAAATTGAGATTCCTGAGGCTTTTGGGACTAACAGGTTTTTAACCTTTATGGTGGTAAGTGTAGCATATACAGTATGTGTATATGATTTACCTAAAACAAATGTGTGTAAGATGATCCTTTTCGATAATGACAAAAGGGGGGAAGAATATGTATGATGCTTATGGTCAAGTATAGTTAAGTCTAAATCCTTATATGATGAAAGTTCTTTATCTTATGCGCTTATCTTATGTTGATATTTCCTTCGTATACACGCATGTCTTGTTCATTAAGGAGGATTATTGTACATCGTTTATTGTTTAATTTGTGATAAGCATCATTATATTTGTTTGTCATCATCAAAAAGGAGGAAATTGTTGAGTCCTGTAGTGTTTTGATGATTGTAAACAAATGATGATTATCTAACTAACATGTGTGTTTGAGATGTGCATATTACATTAACATAAAACAAGTCATGGAAAGTTGAATATCACATCATGAAGGACTTCCAACAAGTGAAGTTCCTAAAAGAGTTCCTATAAGGAACACAAACAGAGCGGTTCCTAGGTACATCCTAAGAGGAACATGAATATGAAGTTCCAGAGGTGGAGCTATCAACATGGGGTTCTTAAGTTGAAGCAGCATAGAGCATGAAGGCAAAAAATATGAGTTTATTTTCTAGGATTCATGTAAGTATGTGGAAACGTGAAAGGTAATAGAACAAGGTCAAAAGGAACTCGTAAGGTCAAAAGGAACTCGTGGAACTTAGAGTCAAAAAGTATTTAAGAGTCAATAAGTCTGATGCATATTATTATCTTAATCTATAGGAAATTTATTTAGAGTTTGTTTCTTAATAAATCTCTACTTGGTTAATCATTTTTAGATAATATGCATTAGTTGTTTTAGGATAAGATTTAGTTTTTGGGAAATAAAAAGCCTAGATTTATAATACGTATAATGAGTTTTTGTAAAGAAATTGTTTGTATGTTCCTCTCTAAAGAATAGACGTGCTGGTATTATTAATCTAAGTTAAAGGAACGAAGTAGCAGTTAAAGGAACTAGGCGTGTAAAATATTGTGCAACGGTTAAAAGGAATCTGTTGAGTTTTTAAAGGCTAAATATTAGGAAAATGATTTTATGTGGTTTAAATCTGATTTTAACGGAAAATCTTTTATGAAAAAGATTTTATATTTATTCCAAAATAAAATCATTTTCGGATTTAAAAGAAAATCCTTTAAAGATATTATTTGATAAAAAGATTTAATTTTGGTTTTATTAATTAAAATAGTTTTAAATTAAAAACCAAATTTAAAATACTGTTGCACAAGGAAATGCTAGATTTTAGGAAGCAGTATTAATTTGTTACACACGTTCAAGATAAACGTGGAGTTAGTGGTAGATCATGCAGCTTGTTCCTCAAGCTAAGGAACAACATGGATTAATGCTTTAAACCACTAACTCATGATTAATCCCACGTTCATTCTAAATGACTGCTATAAATATACAAGTTCAATTAAGTTTCAAATTGTCTGACTTGTGTCATTCCATAAGGTTTGGCTTAAGGAATAATGTTACAAAAGAATTATATTTTTCTATTCCTTGTTTTGAGTCAGTTCCTATGAGTTCCAAGTTCATACGAGTGCCATATTCCTTTACAGTTCTTCAGATTCTATATACTAGAGTTAAACTAAATTATCAAATGTCTGTATTTGAGTTTGGGGTTAAAGGGTTTGAGTGAACTCTTTTAATGGGGACTTGGTTAAGAGTTTGAGTGAATTCTTGTATCAAGTTCAAGTTAGGAACTTGAGTAAGTTCTTGTTGTGTATGCGTAGACTTAAGGTGAAGTCTATCTAAGGGTGAAGGGTTTGAGTAAACCTTTTGTAAAGAGTTGTGGGAACTCTTGAAAGACTTAGAGTTAAGTCTAGAGTATAGAGTGGAGATTGTGAGAGAGTTAGAGTTCCTAGTGGGGCTTGTGAGAGAGTTGGAGTTCCGAGTGGAACTTGCGTATGTAATAGGTTGAAACATAGGAGGTTTCCTATTATAGTGAAGAGTTTAAATCCCGAGGAGGTCGTGGTTTTTCTTCTTGTATTGAGACAAGAAGTTTCCACCTAAAAATCTCTCTCTCTCTCTCCTCTCTGCTTCTCACACTCGAAGTTGCAGAAAAATTTACGAATTGGAGAAGAGAGAGAATGAGACAGACGAAGAGAGAAATGAGATAGAAATTAGGGATTTAAGAAAATGAGATCGGAATTGGGGGAGAATTAAATTTGTTCCGGATTAGAAACTATTGCATGTTGAATTTACTGAGATTAAAACCTAGAAACAAAGCAGGGATGAAGATGAAGCTCAAGTTCACTCCTAAAGCTTTTGTTGCCTTTTTTCATGGTGGTACTAGTATTATTCCTTGTCCTTCTTTACCTTTTCATTTTCATTCCCGCAATTATTCCATTGCAACTGATGTTGTTATTGAAGATCGTAAGTTGTTTATCCAATCAGTTAGAGAACACTGCAAATTAGGGTTTTCCAATCTCAATTTCCCCCTTTCTCTTTTCCATCAAATGGTCTCTTTGCGCCCTTTCTCATCGTGGACTTGGAAGAGGAATTCTTAAAAGAGGAGGAAGAATCCAAGGCGAGAAAGGTCGGGAGGAGAGAGATTAGAGGTGGGAGTTACGGAGACGGAGGAGACGACCACGATTGTTGGTTGGCTGGTGGTCGGTGAGGGAGAGAGGGAGGAGGAGGGTTGGCTGGTGGTCGGTGAGGGATAGAGGGAGGAGGAGGAGGAGGAGGAGGAGGAGGAGGAGGAAGGTGTGGTGGCTGGTGGTCGTGGTTTTTGGTTGTGGAAGAACGAGAAGATTGGTTGTGGGTTGTGGTTGTGGAAGAAGAGAAGAAGGGTGGTGGCTGGAAGAAATCATGGAGTAGTTAGGAGAAAGATTAAGTAGGTTTATTAGTGTAATTGTTTTAGATTAAAGTATGTAATTGTAGACACATAATCGTATCTCCCCATTTAGTACCCTATGATGACCAATACCCTGCTCCAATTGGTCCGGATCAAGGAAAGAATAAAGAACGAGTCTAAAATAAAATGTTTTAAGCCCAAAACCATTTTCTACCCCTTTTTATTAATCCATTTCCGAAAACCTTTTTTATAACTAGTTTTACTAAGCCCATTTCCTAAAATATTTTAAATAACCTTTTTAAAAGCCCATTTTCGAAAACCTTTGAAAAATAGTTTTGTGAAAGCCCAATTTTTAAAACCCCTAATCTGACCCAATTTAATTAGTAGAATTAATTAATTATATTAGTTGGTTTTATTGATAAAAAATATCCTTTATAAAAATAATCTTTTTCCAAAGTGTTTTTCAAATATCTTTTATCTAACTCTTTTCTAAAATCTTTTATTTTCTAAAAATCTTTTTAGAAACCTTTTATCTTTCAAAAACCTATCGCAACTCAACCTCCTAAACCTCCCTAAACCTATATATATATCCTCTTAACAATTTACCAGACCGAATTTTCCTTCGCACACTCATCTTCTCCCTCGCTCACCTGATCATCACCATCCTCTTATTTCATCACCGACGCTCAACCCCTTTGCGCCAATCTCCAAGACCAACTCCACCGGCTAACACATTATTCATCATCATTCATCAACGCCACATCAAACTACTTCAACTTGCGCCACATATCACCAAATTAATCCTTAGGATTATCATCACCTGTCATCACACTATTTTTTTTTCACCTAACTCTTAATCATCTAGCCATCATCATTGATTCTTATACATCATACTTACACGCATCATCACAGCCATAATAATTATTTAGTACAATAACTATACTTCTAATACATATAACGCAACACATAAACAAGACACTATTTTTAAGACTCGTACAAATTTAATTTTCCAAGATCCGTACAAATCAACGACCCCAGACGGTGGTATAATTTCTGAGGGTCAACTAAATTAACTATCTTTATTTTATTTCTTTATTTATTTTTATTATTTTCTTGAAGTTACTAACATTCTATTCGTGATGTAAACTATTGATATATTCATGCGCTGTAAGTATTGTATATATTATACTAACTCCCTGGGTGAGTGGCCCTGTGCGAGGGCAGCCCAGAGGAAATTCATCTTACCACGGGTTCCCGAAAGAGGGCCCAAAAAAAAAACAAAAAAAAAATTTTATGCTAACTCCCTGCAGTACTTTATTTTCATATTTTTATTTATTTTTATGAACATATTATTTTTCATGCCTGATTGCAATATTTATCACTTTGTATTTATTGTTGATCAAGACCTAAATAAATGTTCTAACTAATTCAGATAACATGGACAACCTGCTAGGAACCCAGTAATTTGATTGTCTAATAATTTGTCACTAAATGATTAGTCTTTTTATGTGTTTCCTTAACCAACCTAGATTGATTATTTTTAGGGTGCTTGAAAACGTTATATGATTATTCTTTTGCATAAAATCTGTAATGAATCGATATTTAGTAAAGGCCAGCAATGGGCAAACGTGGTTCATTATGACCATATATGTACCCTCACTCCCGAACTCAATCTTTGGTTCATTTTGACCATCTATGGAGTCAGGACGGGGAAATCTACATTGGATAAGTCCCTAAGATGTCCCTACAGTTCAATATCCAATTAGGTTTATAAGTTTTCCTCTAAAAATTTGTTGGCGACTTCAAAAACATATTTTAAATAAAACCTTAACAATGGAGTAGACAAATAAACGCTCTCACACCGCGTGTAGGCATTAAAGGAATTAAAAATCCACGCCTACAGTAATCAAAACTAAATTTATAAAGTAAGGGTATCTAAGTAATTTTACAGCCTAAAACTTACGAAATAAGGAAAGGAAAAAAAGTGTAGCATCTTATTTGAAACATTCCATTTAGGAAAGTGTACGTAGAATCTTATTTGATACAGAGGAAGTATAAGGCATCACATGTCTGAATTTCGAAATGGCCTTCCACCAGAAGGTATGCTTGAAAACTTTAATTATTGTCACTCATCTCTCCGTACTAATAATAATAACAAAAATTAATGATGATGATAATAATAATAATAATAATAATATTAATAATAATAATAATAATAATAATAATAGTATTAATAATAATTTTTAATAATAATAAAAATAAGGATGATGATGATGATGATCGTAATAATAATAATAATAATAATAATAATTATTATTATTATTATTATTATTATTATAATTATTATTATTATTATTATAATAATCATAATAGCATTAGTAATACTAATAATCATAATACCAATAACAATAATAACAACAATAATAATAACAATAATAATAAGTTTTTAAATATGAGCATGATCTGATCTTGAATAAGTAAAAATAAGGTGAACTAAACATAGCCTAAGTCACGAATGAAATAATGGCGTATGTCGACGTGCTTTGTATGGCTATAAAAAAACTGAATTATTTGTCATATTAATTGATGACATGTTGTCACAAAAAATCTCAATAGTGTTGAGATAACAGTGGAAATGTGAAATCCACTGTTGAGCTAATAGTGAATTCCACCGAAATGGACTTTCACCTGACATGCATTTAATGCATTTTAGGAAAGTTTTCTCCCATTCGCCACAATTGTTGAACCCGTGCAAATGTACACAGTGAAATATTTGCCTATAAATATTGTCATCTGTAAGAAGTGAATTGATGTAGATCCTCCAACGGAGTATGATGAAAACAAAAATAAAGATAAACATGTTCTAGAAGAAAAGGAACATGAAAACATAGACAACAATGAAAATTCAATTTATTATGTTTCTACAAAGAAACAATGGAATCGAAAAGATGTTGTCTTGAATGAAATCTTTGCTTACTCCATAGCGGTTGAAATGACATACGATGAAAATGATATAGAACCAAATACAGTAGATGAATGTCGCCGCAGAAAAGATTGGCCAAAATGGAAAGAAGCAATTCAAGCAGAATTGAAATCAGTTGGAAAAGGTGAGGTATTCGGACAAATAACCCAAATACCAAAAGGTGTAAAACCAGTTGGGTTCAAATGGGTATTCGTGAGAAAACAAAATGAGAGAGATGAGGTTACTAGATATAAGGCAAGGCTAGTAGCCCAAGGTTTCTCGCAAATGCCAGTGATTGATTATAATGAGACATATTCTTCAGTAGTTGATGCAACTACACTAAGATTTTTGGTAAGTTTATCAGTTTCGAAAGGATTGCAAATGAGGTTGATGGATGTAGTGACTGCATATTTGTATGGGTCACTTGACACAGATATTTATCTGAAAGTTCCTGATGGACTAAAACTACTAGAAAATCACATGCCCAAAGAGATGTTTTCAATAAAATTAAAAAAGTCACTCTATAGGTTAAAACAATCTGGAAGAATGTGGTATAATCGTCTTAGTGAATACCTATTGAAAGAAGGATTCAAAAATAATCAAATCAGTCCCTGTGTATTCATTAAGCGATCTAAATCAGGATTTGCCATCATTGTTGTCTATGTCGATGATTTGAATATTATTGGAACTCCTAGAGAACTCGAAGTGACTGCAAAGTACTTGATGAAATAATTTGAGATGAAAGATCTCGGGAGGACAAAATTTTGCCTTGGCGTACAATTGAACATTTGAGAAATGAAATTTTTGTCTATCAATCAAACTAAAATCCTGAAACGTTTTTTCATGGACAAAGCTCACCCAATAAGCTCTCCAATGATAGTTCGTTCCTTGAATGTGAAAGATGACCCATTCAGACCACGAGAATAAAACGAAGAAATTCTTGGTCCTGAAGTACCATATTTAAGTGCGATTGGTGCCTTAATGTACTTGGCTAACAATACTCGACCTGACATAGCTTTTTCAGTAAACTTGTTAGCTAGATACAACAATGCACCAACAAAGAGACATTGGAGTGGAGTTAGACACTTATTGCGTTATCTTCGAGGAACGCAAGATCTTGGATTATTCTACCAGTCAAAACCAAATGCGTCACTCGTTGGATATGCAGATGCTGGGTACCTATCGGATCCACAAAAGGATAAGTCTCAATCCGGATATATGTTCACTTGTGGAGGTACTGCAATATCTTCGAAATCCACGAAGCATACTTTGACTGCCACATCATCAAATCATGCAGAACTAATTGCTCTTTATGATGCTCGACGGGAATGTGAATTGCTAAGGTCAATGATCAAGAATATCCAAGAAGAATTAGTATCACCCAAATCCAACTATTATCTACGAAGACAATACTTCATGTATCACCCACGTAAGCGAAGGGTATATCAAAGGAGACAGAACTAAACATTTATCACCAAAGCTCTTCTTCACTCATGACCTCCAAAAGGAAGGGACGATAAACATCCAACAGATCCAACCCTGTGAGAATCTTGCAGATTTATTTACCAAATCCCTTCTGGCGAAGAAATTTGAAGAATTAGTCCGAAAAATTGGAATGTGTCATCTTCGTGATATATGCAAGATTCAGGGGGAGTATTATATGCGCTACACTCTTTTTCCCTTCGATCAGGTTTTTATCCCACCGGGTTTTTCCTGACAAGGTTTTTAATGAGGCATTTAATTTTAAGCATATAAGGATACATAATAGTTGTACTCTTTTCCCTAGTTATGGATTTTTTCCATTGGATTTTTCCTAACAAGGTTCTTAATGAGACAAAGTCTATTATGAGTTATCGGTGGACATTCAAGGGGGGTGTTGAGATAACAGTGGAAATGTGAAATCCACTATTGAGCTAATAGTCAAGTCCACCGAAATGGACTTTCACCTGACATGCATTTAATGCATGTCGGGAAAGTTTTCTCCCATTCACCACAATTGTTGAACCCGTGCAAATGTACACAGTGAAATTTTTGCCTACAAATACAGTCATCTGTAAGAAGTGAATTGCTCATTCATGTATAATACATTCTACTGATATATTTCTATCAGTACCTTCTCTCTATTATATATTTCTCACAACATATAGCACTTTGTTGCACTTGAAGAAAATCCGCCATCAATCTTCTTAGCCATACAGCCTGACAAGCCGTTGAAGTAATTGCAGAATACTTAGCTTCAGACGATGATAAAGCCCATTGTGCTTTGCTTTTTAGAGGACCAAGAAATGACACCTGAACCAAGAGTGAAGAGATACCCAAATGTGCTTTTTCTGTCATTGCGAGAACCGACCCAATCATTATCACAATAGTCAACCAATTCAACTTCATATCACTAACTTATCTCTATTATATAAGTGAATGGGGGAGGAAGATGGTGTCCCCCGTACAAAAACTCTAATATACCCTTAATGAATTTAAATTGACATACATATTAAATAATCTTTTCTTCTTCCTACTTGCCATATATATTGAACAAGTTAACAATGGAATTGAATTTGAAATTTCAATTAAATATATATTAAAGTAAGGAGAAAGATTTTATCTTCTTACATTTGTGTGAAGAACTCCGATAAAAAATTAAATTGTCAATATAACTTGATTGATATAATAAGAATTTCGTATTAATAATTATACTGATAATATTTTTAAACCTAAATAATATTGATTATTATTCGGTAATCTCTATTATATAAAATAAACTCTTTCACTTTATTAATATTCAACGATTGAACCTGATACACAAATTTTTCTACTTTATTTGAGCACAAGCTTTCTTCTGCTTTATATTTCCTTCTCTCAATACTATATTTGAATAATGATGAACAAATAACTAAAAAAGCCAATTAATTTAAGAAAAACATATTTAAAAAATTTTAAATAATTATAAATGTTTGTTCGAATCAATTTTTTTGTAACACTGATGAATAACTAATTGAGAGAAAAAAAACATTAATATAACACGCACGCATAGCGTGTGAAAAATACTAGTTAGAATTAACTCAACAGCTAAACATGTTCACTGAAACAATGATGAACACACCAGAGGTGGAAGCTCAAGAAAAACGTGATATACCTCCTATCTATGGACAAACTCTGTATTAGATATTCCTCCAATAACTCACCACTAAGCTTATAAGTTAGGACATTAACACCATGTTCCTTTACTTGTGAATCAAGCTTAGACCACTAACCCACTAACTAACTAAACGTGATATTAGAACGTGGTGAATAAATAAATGTGCAATCTTTATTATTTTATTTTTATTTTAACTTATTTAATTAATTAAAGATCCTAATCTAATTAAACTCACTTTCGCTCTAAAAGATAATAAATAAATCTTTTATTTATTTTAAGTAAAATCTTATTCGGATTTTATCCTAAAATAAATAACCACTTTCCTTAAATTAAAGAATTTGATATATTCTTAACCACTAATATTTACTGACATTCTAACTGATTAAAACACACATTATATTTAATCTGATATAGCTAGTTCCTTTGGACGATGTCATAGTTCCCTAGATTCAGCTTTGTTCCCTAGACACAAGTACTAAGGGAACAGTTCCCGACTTGGGAACAACTCCGAGTTCTTTATAACTTTAGTTCCTTTAGACAATAGATTTACTACGACACAATACCACAACTTAAATTCCATAAGCAACAGTTCCCTATCATACTTTGTAACCTTGTTCCTTACATGAAGCCTAGCAGTACATCCATACAGTTAGACTTCTTCTCATGCAATTCCAGTTTAGGAACTTCTTCTCCTCTTCTTGGAATTTCCATTACAAACTTCCTTTATCATCATCCTTAGGCACCGTTATTAGTTAGTAAATCTTGCACACCTAAAACTCTAAACCATGTTAGTTATTGCTTAGTCATCATTAAAACCATATTGGGTCAACAAGAACAGTGGAATTACAATCCATTTTAGTTACAAATATGATTGTTATATCCCCTTAAAAAAAATACGGTTGTTATATCATATACAAACCCGTAATTTGACTTTGGCCCGATCCACAACCCGTATAACCCAACTCGTATTTGACCTGGCCTAAAGATATACCTGAACAGCATTTACGGACCCCAAAAGACCTGTTCGACAAGTCTAATTGTATCCCATCTTTTTTTAACTTCCTAAAAAATAAATACTCCTAAGTTTACAAAAAAATTCAACATAAAAAAGATGAGAGAGAAAATAAGAGAGAGAAGCTCCTGGCTTCAGTCCCTCCCCAACTATTCCCTTAGAAACCCTAGTTACTCGAAAAAAAGCCCCAATTCGATTTCAATTACTTTTGCAATCATGGTTTCGTCTAATTTTTGCTCCAAAATTTATCCTTCTTCTGCTAATTATCTTCCTGCCAGTCTGATTGTCCAATTTAGAGGCAGTTTTATCGCCTTCCCTAATCTCAATTAGGGCTAGGTCTGCAAAAATGGGTAGTGTTTATCCTAAATTTCATCCTCTAATTTGTCATAAATTTATTGCAACTAAAGTAGTATTTGCTACTTTTCTAGTGGTGTTTACAGCTAAATCCACGTCTTTGTGGATTAGGTGGCTTCAATTTATGGGCTTTAAGTACAAATTTAGAGAGAGGGCTAGGGTTTTACTGTTGGAGGATGGGAAGTTTCAGTTAATTAACTAATCAATTGAGTGTGCGTTTCTTAAATTTTTTTGGTTTTTTTGTCATCATTTCGATGGTGTGCGTGGTGTTTGGTGGTCGAATTTGCCAGATTTTGCTTAAAGAAATTGGATTGTTGTCCATTAATTCATCTTTCGCATTTGATGCGATAGAAAATATCGATGTTCAGTTCTAGTATTATCTCTCTTACTTTAGGTTTTGCCCTACATTTCTTGTGTATATAAGCCTATGTTTTCAGTTACGTACTTTTCATTAAATCTGGATTCATTTTTATTGTGATTTCTAGAATTCTCTCAATTTGGAATTTACAAGTTTCTCTCATAAAGTTTGGTTTGGTTTTAATTATTGTTTCTTTATTGAGTATGGTGTCTTTTAAGGATGTGGTGCTTGATATTAATGGTGGGAAGAGTGATCCTTGTGCTCATTCTATTTCGCATCCGATCAGCTTTGCTATAGTGTCTAATGTGCATCTTCTCAATGTAAGTGACCCTCCTGGTCCTCCTAGTTTTCCTGAAGCTTAAGTTTTAGATGATTTACCTCAAGTTCAGAAAGATATAGAAGAATTATCAAAAATCTTGCTTGGTGGGTAAAATGTTAGGTGCTGCTATTGATATGAGAACTACTATTGCTTGAATTAAGGCTGATTGGCAGTTTTGTAAAGGTGATGTAGAATACCTTGATATAGGTAATAATTGCGTTCTTATGCGTTTTTCCAATCTTGGTGATTTATATTTGGTGTGGTCTGAGAGGCCATGGCATGTGCAGGGAGAGATTTTTGTGATTTATCCACTAAAATCTCATTTTGATCCGTATGTGGAGGAGGTAGATTTATGGGTTAAAATTCCAAGATTTCCTATATAATTGTTGAACTTTAATTCAGTTGCTAATATGCTATAGCTGCTAGTAATGTTGGGTCTTTGATTAAGTTGGATTCAAGATCTCTTTTAAGGCATAAAGATACGTATTGCTCGTGCATGTATAAGGGTAGATATCACTGAACCTTTGTTGGAATATACTGAAATAACTCGTGCTGGTGGTGTTTGTTGTGGGTATGTAGTCTGGTACGAAGATTTTTCTTCAGGTTGTTCCTTCTCTAGATGCACTAGTAGAATAATTATTTATTGCGACGGTCATTAAGTGGCATATTGCTGCGATTTTGACAGCGCAACAATTAAGGGCACAGCAATAGAGCAACCTATTGATGCGGTTCCTTCCCAAAACCGCAGCAATAGGTGCTTTTTTATATTAAAAAAATAGGTCTATTGCTACGGGTTTGGGTAAAAACCGCAGCAATAGGTGCACGATTTTTTTTTTTTAAAAAAAAATTAAATTTAAATCTACATATTGTTTTCAACATTAAAATGTAACTAAAATAAACTAGTACAACACATTAGATTCATAGATTGAGTAGAAAATCAAAAATAATGAAAAAAAAAATTACAAACTAAAACTAACTAAAACAGCAAAAGATAAACTAAGAATAAAAATCAAACATTAAAAACCAAACAAATGAACAAAATCTAACCACCGAAACCTTACATCAGAAAAACGAACAAAAAGTGCTTTTAACATCAGAAAAATGAACAAAATTGGAATGAACAAAAATTACATCAGAAAAATGAACAAAAATTACATCAGACCAATGAACAAAATTGGAATGAGTGCTTTTTACCACCGAAACCGTAAATCTCTAATTGAAACAATGAACAAAATCAATTGATTATTCAACAGATCTATAAACTCAGCTGAATAATATCAACATATTCAAACATTTCACAAAATCAAAATATGCAGATCTAAAAATAAATCAAATCGAAACAAAAAACGCTATAATAAATCGCTCAAACAAAATTCGAGATCGACCTGGCGAATAAAGAACTTGAGGAGGCTCGAGTTTGACCAGGTGAAATCGACCGGCGAGGTGAGAGGGGAGGAGCAAAGAAGAAGAAAGGCCGACGATCTGGTGAACGGCCAAGAAGGAATCTCGAGGAGGAGAGAGAGGCGGGAATCGGTCGATTAAAGATCTGAAGGAGAGGACGATCTGAGAACTCGAGCGGCCGACGAACTAAAGAAGCGAAGGAGCGAACGAGCGAAGGAGGACTCGGGCGGCTGACGAACTGAAGGGTCTTCGTTGCTTCTCAGCGAGCCAAGAGCAGAGGTGAGCCATGAACGACACGAATCACAGCGACGCGAGGATGATTTAGGGTGATGGAGCGACGGGAAGATGAGAGGAGGTCCGATGCGTCGTGGAGAGAGAGAGAGAGGATGAGAGAGGTCGATTTGTCGTGGAGAGAGAGGATGGGGGAGGATGTGAGAGAGAGGGTTAGAGGATATGAGAGAGGCGGTAGTGACTGATGAGTGGGTGAGGCGGGAGTTATTAAAAAAACCCTAGATTTTTTTTTTAGATCTGGCCCATCTATTGCTGCGGTATCCACCCAAAACCGCAGCAATAGATTAAAAAATATTTATTAAAATATTTTTTAATCTATTACTGCGGTTCTGGGTGGGAACCGCAGCAATAGATCTGGTCAAACCAGTCAAACATTTTTGAAAAGTTCCCGTTGACATCTATTGCTGCGGTTTTCACAAAGAACCGCAACAATAGGTGGATTTTCGATTTTCCCTTTCCTTTTGACTTGGTTTATTGCTTTGCGTAGGGGGTAAAACCGCAAAGCAATTCCAAATAACAATAAGCAATAATTCTACTAGTGATGTGATGATCATGTTATAGATGATCGTTCTTTGCTTTACCCTCCTCAAAGAGATGTTAAAGTAAGATTGATGAAGCATCCTATAAAGAAGTGGCTTGCCGAGTTTCTTCAAAGTACTACTAGGCAAGTTAAGCCTATATCCACTGCTGAGCAAGCATTAGTGGTAGAGGCTAGGCCTAGACACATTGCTAGACCTTATAATGTTGCTGGTTCTGGGTTGAAAAGTTCTGGGTATAAGAAAAAATTTCATGTGAAAGTTTTTGCTGGTGCTGCTGGTGGAATTGTATTTAAAGATGTTGCTGAAGTTGATCATGCTAAGTATGCTTCTCTTTCTTTGCCAAAGGCTAGTTTTAAAGGTAAAGGGGTGGTTATATATCACACCCAACAATAGATGGTGAGTCCTCTGATGATGACTTAAGTGAATGTGATGTTCTAGTTTCCACCTCTCATATTGGCCCTGGAAGTAGTTCTAATATTATTGTCCCTATCTCTTTTGTCCCTATTGATGCTGCTGGGCTACTGCCCCTCCCCCTCCCTTGGTCAATGAAGATATTATATCTCTAGTCCCTTTGAGAGTAGTTTATCTTGAAGATTTATTTGCATCTGCATATTTTCTTGCTGCTACTGCAAATTATATTGATGAGGATGAGTTTTTGAGAATCATGTTGTACAATCTAGAGTAGATCATGATACTTATATTATGGAGGATCGGTTTGAGGATGAGATGCTGGAAGGTTATATATCTCAACATGAGCACTCATTCCTCTCAATTAACTCTGAGACCTCAATCATTAAACAGATTGAGGAGATGGGGGTTGAAGGGGTTAGCTTTCAGGAGAATTGTTCTACTTCCAGTTCAGCAAAGAGGAGAAAGGGAGGTTCCGATGATGAGTCAGCCACTTTTGGTCTGAAGAGGGGTAAAACTTATCTAAGTTATGTCTTCCATCTGCCATGTTTTTATGAATATCTACTTTTGGAATGTTAGAGGTAGCAAGAGACATCTTGCTATGAAGGAAGTTAAAGATTTTTGTAAATTTAATAATGTTCATGTCATGATGCTGTGTGAAACCAAAGTGCCTTCTCCTCTCTCTAAGACTTCTGTTAGGCATATTGGGTTTCACCATTATGACTTCCTCCCTTTTGTTGGTATGGCAGGTGGAATGTGGGTATTTTGGAAAGACAATGCCTTAAACCCTTTTTGCTAAGTATTGTTCATAAATCGACTGGTTTCATGGTTTGTAATGTTAGTATATAGTTGATGGATAGTAGTTTTATGGTTATTTTCATCTATGCTCCTCCTAATCAATGTTTTAAAGTTGAATTTTGGGAAGAATTAATAGAGTATGTTAAATCTATAAATGGTCCGTATGTTATTAGGTAATTTCAATGAATTGAGTAGTCACCAAGACAAATTGGGGGGAACTCAATTTAGTTTTGCTCGATTAAATTTCATGAATAATCTATTTGCTTCAGTTGAGTGTGTTGAGCTGCCATTTATTGGACAAGCTTTTACTTGGCGAAAAAAGCAATGTGGTCCTAATAATAAAATATTAGAGAGATTAGATAAAGGTGTAGCTAATTTAGAATGGTAAATTTATTCCCAAATGCAAAATTAGAGCATCATGTGTTTGCTTCTTCTGATCATTGTCATGTTTCTTTAGCTCTTAATTGTAATAAAGGACGTAAGTCTCCTCCTTTTCAGTTTGATAAATTTTGGACTTTTCGTAAAGATTTTGATATCCTTATTAAAAAGACTTGGTGTACATTGTTCAATGGTTCCTATATTACTGTTTATCTAAGAAGTGTAAACTGTTGAAAGAAAAAGCTAAGAAATGGTCTACTCACTACAAGAAAATAGTTTTTGGGCGACGGAATTGAAACTTAAGGGCGACAAAACGGAATGTCGTTGCCCATAGTTGAAAACAAGGGCGACGAGCTGAATTTGTAGCCCATAGTGTAAATTATGGGCGACTAAAATCGTTGTTGTTGCCCAAATTCATATTTGACCGACGAGATAAGTTTTGGGTTGCCCATTATCTTAATTAGGCAACGAAACTATGTATTTCGTTGCCCTTGTTTAGTAAATGGGACAATTCAAATTATGTCTCGTTGCACAAACCCAAAAGAAAATAGCGGAAAAAAACCCGCTCTAATATTTTCCCACGAAATCACGTATTTCACTTCTTCAACTGCTCATCTCCTCCTCAACTCACACCCTCTTCGGTCCGCCCTCATCTTTTTCTTTTTTCCGGTGACTTGTTGGCGCTTCCGACGACTTCCTGACGTTTCTCTGGTTATGATGGAAAATTCGATTTATAGACAATTCATCAATTCATATTCAGTCGGAATTTCGCTCATCTTAATTTCAGTACCGGGCTCTGATTTGAATATTTTTGCAATTTACTCTAATCAATTGATGCTCTTTGCTGAAGTAACAAGCTAGTGGAAATCATATATATATCCTCTCATTATGCTATTCTGATTGAAAGTTACTTTCTTTTTGCCAATTTGTTGTGATATTTTAACTGGGTTCTCTTTGATAGAATATAATATACTTAGGATATATTTGTTCTTGGAATTATAATCTGAATTATATTTTGTACTTAGGATATATGCAGCGGAGGGGGGCTAAAGGTCTTGTTGCTTGTTGAATTTCTGCCCTAACTTTTTTTGATTATGGCAGGTGGTGAGGTGAGTGGCGGCTGGAGGTCAACGGCGAGGCTCGCGGCGAGTTCGGCAACAAGGTTGGTATCTTTTATTATTTGCCCTAACTCACGAATCAAACTCCTTTCCTATCAAACAAAACGGTTGTTTACCATGAATTATAGGTATGAATTTGTTAATGTTTTCTTGAATTGCTTAGATTATTTGTTCTTATGAGTGAATGTGAATATTTTGATTGGTATTTTTCTAGTTCAATGCGTTTCTTTCTCTTTCACTCATATCCCTTCTTTTTTCCCTTTGGTTCAAGATTTTCTCCGAATCCTATAGTCTTCCAGCTATTGTGCTAAACTCTATAGTTTAACGTTGTGGGATGGTTGAGGAGGATATCAACATTCAACAAAATAATGGAAGCCTCTGTTTTGTTTTGCTGAGGGTACTTAGCGTTTTAGGTAGTTAGGAGTTCCAATATGATCTGAAAGGCTCTTTGTTGCTAAATGTGATTCTTTATTGGAGATAATAAGAAACTAGAATCGATATTTGAAGTTTCTTGATATTTATCTTATTCTAGGAGATTAAGTTCAGCTTATCAACTATGTGCTTATTAGTGTACTAGGTTTAGGTTATTTCTCAGCCTAAATTTTTGCTGAACATGTCTATAGAGCATTTTTGTTACTGGTATATATTACAGCTTTAAACTTGGCTACTGGGAGAAGGTGTGTTCTCCAAGGGAACAATGGGGTTTAGGAATAAGGAGAGTTTAATATTGGTATGTGGCTATAATGGGAAAATATTTTTTGGGAAGCAAGATAATATATGGATTGTGTGGATAAAATGATCAATGTTGTACTTACATGGGAAAGACTAGTGGCATTACACTCCAAATTTTGGGTATTGGAAACACCTGTAAACATCAACAGCCACCTGAAAGCATAAACAAATTTACCAAAAACATGAAAAGAAAAAATCCAGCAATGTTCAGCAGCCTTGGAGATGTAATGAAATAGAACTATAGAGTTTAGAAGAAGTTTAATTGTACGTCCAATTTTACCTTTTCTATTGGGTAAATAGTTTTCTTGCAAGAGACACACTTCTCTTGTGTACCACCAAACATGCTAGAGACTTTGCTGTTGGTTTGGCCCTGCTCATATTACCAATGATTGATTAAATAAACTCTCCAAAAAAGCTACCAATGTTATTATTAAGCATGGATTTTTAGGGTTTTATAAGTTGGAAAATCATGGTAGTATATTATAGTTTATGAAATTGAGTATTCTTATGATTTTAATTGTGTTTAAGTATGTTTAAAAAGGGTTTTATTAAATTATAAGTTACTGGAAATTCTATAAGGATGCTTATTATGGAGTTTTTATGATCAAATAATTATGAGTTTTTAAGAGTTTTTAACAACTAGAATAGTGGTACTATACTAGGAGGCTTTAATAATTAAGTTTTAATGTTGAGAAAGGTTTTTAAACACTTTTAAAGGGGAGGTAAAATATTTTAATATTGCTGGAAATTTCTAGAGTATTGAAGTTGGATATGTTTGATTATTTTAGGCGGAGAATTCTCTGTAGGCGACTTTTAAGCTTGTTAAAGTGGCCTCGAACTTTATCTACACAAGGTACGTACATACCTATGTGTAGGCTGGAATTAGTATCATGTCCTAATAAGGATGGGATTTATGTAGTATCATGCATAGGGAACTATTTTAGTTCATATGTGATTTATATTCAGTTGGATTTGCATGTTTTATGTCGTTGTGTGAAGCATGTTGGTTATGATGATGATCTTATGTTTGTATGGAATATTGATGCAAGCATATGAGATTTGGGAACTTTATTTTATTAATTCACATGAGGGATTAATATTTATGTTGGTATTGGATCATGATTGAATCATGTTGTTCCCTTTGGATGATTTAACTACTTTATGAGGACCGACGGCCTTATTTGGTAAGTTGGTTATTTAACCTATGAAAAGGTTGGTTGGATGTTGGCTTGGTTCAACAAATAAATTAAGGTTATGGATTTAATATTGGAATTGTTCTTGGATTGTTAAGTTGATGATCACCTTATCTAATCCTAAGATAAAAATGGAAGTTTATGTATCTTTGATGGTTATATTATTTGTGCGACTTGTGAGTCATAACAAGTGAATAAATTATTAATCATTTAAAGTGGAACGTGAATAGCAATAGCTTTAGACTTGTGCACGTCTGAAGTATTGGACTAGTATGAGTTGGAGTACATGGTGGTAGCCCATGGCTTTTCTTGGGACCGGATTGATCACTGTGTCCTATTTTTATTTAAAAGGTTCCTCGATATAGTAGGTCAGGGGAGTACGGAGTCGCGCCCGTACTTCGTCTTCTAAATTGAAGATTGGTTTGGTTTGGACAACTCTTTCCATTGCTTATTCCATCTAAATTAAGTAATTACCTGGTTGTGGAGTCTAGTTCAGTAAAGTAGTCTGCTATGTTATATTATTATTATTTATTCATGCTTAATGTTTATTAGTATCATGTTAGGTTTTATGTTTATTTACTATGTAGTACTCAGCTTTGCTGATTACGTGCTTTGTGTGTATGTGTTGATCATGGCTATGCCTTATTGATCCTGTGATGACCCAATTGGTGAGCAGTCTCTCGGGATCGATAGTGCATCGTCTATTACATGTTTGAAGATGATGCATCATGGGTTCGGGAATTGGAGAGCTTGTGTTGACTTTACATTTTACTTTGACTTTATGCTTTTCATAGTTGACTTTGACTATTGTGGTTGACTTTTACTTTTGAGGCTGACTTTTGACTTTATGTTGGTTTGACTTTTAGAGTTGACTTTTCGGGTTGACTAAGTTTTATTTTCAAAGTTTATTTAATTATTATTTCCGCTGCAAAATTCTGAATAAGCCGATACGTTATCACACGGGCGATAATGCTTTGATAATTCTCTAAATTTTATATTAAAAGGTATTTTGAAAAAGAGAGAATTGTCGGGGTGTTACAGGCGTCGTTGTATAGCTTGTATATATTTCTTTTCTCCTTATTTGGTAGGTTTGCATAAAAAAAACTATTAAAAATCACAAAATTAAAAGATTTTCTTTTCTTTGTTTTTTTTTTCTGCATTTAGGGTAGTTTGGTTGCATGCATGATATGTTGCTAAAAGTATTCATAACTTGATTGGAAGACCTTCCTTGCATTTGACTTGATAGTTTTGGAAGCCTTGTTGTGACTTTAGGTGATCTTTGAGAATAGACTTTTGGTAGAGTCGTTTAGAAATTAGGTGAGTTAGTTGGTTGGATTGCCTTGTCCCTTGTGCGATGAATCCCGAAGGAGGGCCACGAACCTGGTAAGACTCAATTACAACCCTCACCATTGATCGCCTAACTTGTGACTTGCATTTTTAGCTCCCCTAGATTACATATGACCGAACTAAATAGAAGAATGATTTAGGGCGATTCATTTTGCTAAAATTAGGAGCTCAAAAGCCAAAAAGCTTTTTTATACCGGCATAATTATCCGCTTCTCAATCCGTCTGAGCCTTTCTATCCAATTTTTGCTTAACCCTCATAATACGTCATGGCCAAACTTTCCTCAAAGTGGAGTACATGTCTAGTTTGTGTTCAGTTGAGTTGTTTTGATAGTAAGTATTTGGTTGAAAGTGAGTTAGTGTGTTGTATAATTGCAAAAGATGAAGAAAATTGTGAAAGAAGAGAAAAGAAAAGAAGAAAGCTCTTATTTATTCATTTGGATTCTTGTTGAAAGAAAATAAAGAGAAAGAGCAAATTGATGAGCAAAATGAAAAATATGTTGAAAAATTGAAATTCAAAGTGAAAAAAGGGGGAAAAAAGTGGTTATGGACTTTTTTAAGGTTATTTTGATCCTCTTTCTCCCCTTTCTTTCCTCTTTCTTCTTCATTTCCTCTTCTATTTCACTCACTTGATCATTCTTGATCATAGTGTTATTTTGCTAGATTTTCGGTCATTTTCGATCGGATTTCTAGTACTTTTACTTTCACCGTGTTTTGGTCGTGTTATGATTGTAGGTGTGACCGTTTCTGAGGTTGCAAGTTGGAAGAAACGGCAAAAAGGGATTGTTAGGCGACCACCAATGTTGTCGGACCATGCCAATGAACTGACCTGTTAGAGCTGTAGGTGACGTTTACCACGTTCGTGTCCGTCATTGTGTTCGCGGACTCCTCAGGGAGGTCCGCTAACGTACATGGGTTATACCCATACAACTAGCCCCCCAACATCATTTGGGGTCTTGACCGCTAAGGATGTTACGTTGTCGGTGGACGCGAGCCAGTGTTGTCTTGGTCAATTTTTTTAGAGAAGTTGATTCGTTGGGTGCCACGTGTCGTTGCAGGGAGTTGAAGAATTTTGAAAAGTTAATGATTACTTTTCCGAAAATCCCGCCCATTACTTTATTAGGGTTTTGCTGTGCTTTGACACTTGGCAGAAATCTGGAGAGGGAGTTGAGAAGTTTTTCAATCTCAGCCATCCGTTTCGCGCGTACTTATATGAGCAGCTGTCCTTTTCTGGATTTCTTTATCACATTCTCAAGCTTTCCTTCTTCCTTTTTCATTTCCTCTCTGACAAACTTCCATACCCGAAGCTTTACTTGCCCTAAAATCGACCCTTTCCCGCTCAAATTGCTCCGAAAAGTTGCCAAATCTTCTAGTTTTTACTTTCCGGTTCTATTGCACTAAGAATTTCGTCTTTTCCCGACGAATCTTTTCTGGGTTTTTAGGTTCGTGCTTCGCCGGTGCTTGTTCAGCATTTCCGGCGGTTCTTTGGTTCAAGCTCGAGTTTTTCTGCGCAATTTCGCTATTTGGAAACTTCGTTCGTCCTTTTCCGACAACTTTCGCTCCCTGCTTTTACTTTTTTCCGGCGACTTTCCGTTTCCAGGTATTTCCTCAATTCTCCAAGTTTCCTTAAGTTTCTTTGCGTTTTCATCATGTCGGACCAGTCTGATAGCCAGGATACCCCTAGTGATGTGTTTATGACCGAGAGTGAACCCTCTTCCCCCCTGGCCGATAACAATCCTTCGCCAAATTCTAGCCCTGTGAGGAGGACTGGGCTGTTAGCGGACATACCCCTCACGTCCGAGAGAGAAAAAGAACTCAGATCGAAGTTCCTTAACGACCCTGCTACTCCTGAGGAGCATAACTTGACTAGGAGATACCTGTCCGCTAGTCAGAGCGGTGACAGGCAGACGCTTAGGGAGCTTAGGCATCAAATTCTAGCTAGACGTTCCGTTAGGCATCCTCCAGCCGATGTTGTTCCCGACCTTGATGTAACCCCTCTTAGAGAGCATGCCTGGTTGGATAGCTTGGCGGATGCTGGGGTTGAGATAGCGGCCGATTTTTACGACCGTTTACAGGAATCTGTGGCTCCTAACCCTCCTATTATTGATTTAGGTAACGACAGCGATTCCATTGCTACCGTTATGGCTCATGAAGAGTCTGTTTACCACCGTCGATCCGCTCCTGCCAGTCTCGTCGTTCGCGTTACGGAGGACGCGACTGATTCTATGGCCGCGAATATTGGCACCAGCGTGCCTTTATCGGCACTTGTGATTGGGGAGAGTTCACATGCTGCTAAAAGGAGGGTCGACAACTTTAATGAAGTGGAGGAAGAGGTTGCTGCCGGTGCAGGTTCTGACGCTCTTTGGCTACCTGCGGACTTTAGTGCCGGTCCTCTCAGTGTGGAGATTGATGGGCCTTGGCGTCTGGACGCCATTGATCTTGTTTACCCCAGAGTTGCTCGAGATTTATATGATTTTCCTGAGGGTTATCGGTTAGTAGTTCCGCCAGAGGGGGCTATTGTGACGGAGTATCCTCCCGGCCACGTGGCCGTGTATACTCATCATTTTGAGTTCGGCCTCCGCTTTCCTCTGGACTCTTTTTTGGTGAAGATTTTAAACTCTTTTAACGTCTGCCTGGCCCAACTCACTTCCTTGGCGGTCCGCAACTTGATCGCATACATTTGGACCGTCCGCTTTTTGGAGTTTTCGCAGACACTGAACCTGTTCCGACATCTTCATTGGCTGAAGAAGAATGGTTCTTCTAGGCAAGCGGGCTGGTGGTCGTTAACTACGGCTGACAAGAAGATGATCGTTCAGCCTAAGGTTACCAGTTTGAAGGGTTGGCAGGATGCTTTCTTCTGGTTACAGGTACCTGAGAACTTCCCCATACGCCGCCATTTCACCGAGCCCCGTCCTCATATGGAGCACCTACCCCAAGTTCCGTTATCTGAGGATGAGTTGACGGCCTTTGCATATTTTGATACTGAAGACTACCTCATCACTTATGAGGACGGAAAAAAGTCTAAGGTTAAGGAACCCAAGTACTGGCTTCCTCACACCAAGTATATCCTCGGGAACCAGCCCTTGTCGGCGATGCTACTATGCCATACTCATGAAAATGGTAAGTTACGCTATCGGTCTGGCCCGTCTGATGATACCTAATTTTTTTTTTTTACTGTTTTCTTGCCGTTTTGTAGGCTTTGATTATCTTGATCTCGACGCTCTGTGTGTCGACGAGAATCTCCAACCGACAACGAACTTGCAGCATGCTCCCGCCGACGAATACGAAACCATGCACGGCAACACTAACGGCCGCCGGGGGGAAATCGTAACGGTCCCCAGGATATCCGTCGTGGTCGTGGTGGCGTGACAGTGGGGCGCACTCCTGTTCAGGGTGCCGCTACCACTGTTGCCGCTCCTGGCGGCCTGCCTTCTCCTGCCGTCCCCCTCAGGTCTTCTACTTCTCGACATGTTGTCAGTGGTAGCGGGACTAGAAGGCGGCCACGTGAGCAGGTCGCGGCAGATACGTCTGCCAACAAAAGACAGGCCTTGGCGGATCCTGCTGCTTCTGCCCCCATCAATGAAGTTCAGGTGGAAGATTTGAACGTGAATGCTCCTTCGGAGAGTCAGGAGCATAACGAGGTCGCGACCACTGGCTAAGGTCATATTAGCTGCGCTACTTGGCTGTCGGGCTCCTTTTCCACTATCCGCCAAAAAATCCGGGAGATGATCACATCTCAGAATTTTTTATCGAACTTGTCTCCCGGTATTTTTTCTCGGTTCAGTGAATGGATCGAGAAGAAGGAGGTGCCGATAAGTGATAATGTGGCTGCCTCTTTTGCTCGTCGGCCTGTTGTTCCCGGCAAAGTTTATCAACCTGACTGGGACGTCAGGGAAGATGAATCGTTGTATGCCGACATTCTTGAGAACGGCGGCATTCTTGCTTACCGGATTTTGAAGGGCATACAGCTGCCCCTGGACAGGCCGGCAGGGTCCTTGATGACTCCTGCTGCTAGACTGGCTCATGACCAGCTTGTAGTACGTTTTCCTACTTGTTTGTTTTTTCTTTGTATCCCTATTGACGTTCTTCTTTTCTCTTTTCAGGCCAACAATGCTGCTCTTGAGCTGATTGAGCAGTATGTGGAGTACCAGAAGCTGGCGGATAGCTACAAGCAGTCACTTGAGACTTGCCAGGACCTGCTGAAAGAGACTGAAGAGAAGTTGGCGGCTAAGACCGCGGCCTTGGAGGCTTTGGAGGACGAGTTGCTATCCCTGAAGCCGCGAGTTGCCTTGCTAGAAGAGACTGAGGACAATGTTGCCGCATTGACCAAGGCTCTGGAGGCCCCCAACTATGAGAAGGAGATTGCTGTTTTGGATGCTGCCGCTGAGGCTGAGACTAAGGGGCCGCTAAGGCTATTGCTGAGTTTACAAATTCTGATGAATATGTAGCGGCCCTCCACAAGAGGTATGATGGCGGATGGGCGGCCGCTATGAGATGTGTCTCCAAGACTGTTCCAGGTTTTGACTGGAACGTTATTGAGGACGCTCATGCCGACGGTCAACACCTCACGCCCATGGAGGGGGACCCAAAGTTCGCGGATGAGGATGCCATTGCAGATGCGGATCCTCGAGCTGTTCCAAAATAGGTGGATCATGACGTCCCCCCCTCTTGAAGCTTTTGGCGGCCCTCTATCAGCTCTTCTTGTTCCTCTAACAGTTTATAAGTTGTAATTTTTTGAATATTTTGATCAACTCTTAATTCGGCCCATGTTGGCGTCTATAAACAATGATATTTTACCATTTGTATTGCAAGTACTTCCCTCCAACTGAAAGCCTTTTTATTGGCCGCCATCTTTTTTTTTTACTGTAGTTGGCCGCCAAGCCAGTAGCTTTCAATTATGTCTTATTCCGCTAAGGCCTTAATCTTTGTGTATGATCGTTGCATGACCGTTAGTATCTTTTATCTATTAATCCGTTTGATTTACATTTGGTCCATTATATGACCGCGAATGCAATTGAGCCTGTCATGTGGCTTTTATTTGTGCTTGGTCTATCATATGACCGTTAATGCACTTGAGCCTGTCATATGGCTTCTATTTTGTGCTTGATCTGTCATATGACCGTTAACGCACTTTGAGCCTGTCATATGGCTTTTGATTTACGCTAGGTCTGTCATATGACCGTTAACGCACTTAGCCTGTCATATGGCTTTTGTTTTGTGTTAGGTCTGTCATATGACTGTTAATGCATTTTGAGCCTGTCATGGCTTTTGTTTTGTGCTAGGTCTGTCATATGACCGTTAATGCACTTTGAGCCTGTCATATGGCTTTTGTAACGTTCATGCCTGTTATATGGCCGTTAGTATTTAATATGTTGACCTGTCATGTGGTCCATTAATATACATGAAAATAATTGGACGATTGATGGAACGCTAGCAGAAGCTCATATTATTTATGTAATGAAAGGTGGTTCTCGGCCTATTACATTTCAGAAATCAAACATAGTACTTTTTTAAGACGCTATCATTCCAGCAGTTTTTAAGTTCCTTATCATCCATGCCCTTGAGAATGAAGGAACCAGGGGCAAGTTTATTGGCAATGACATAAGGACCTTCCCAATTAGCGATCGGCTTTCCTTAACATGCGCCTTGCCGATGGGCGCGTTTCTGCGAAGGACTAGGTCGCCAACATCTAACGACCTCTCCAAGACTTTCTTGTTGTAGGCTTTACTGATTCTGTCTTTGTAGGTAGCTGCTTTCAATTCCGCCACGAGCCTCGTTTCTGGCAAGAAGTCTAGATTTTCCCTGAGCGCCTGATCATTCTTCTCAAGATCTTGGTGCTTGATCCGATAAGAGGGCAAACCCACCTCTACCGGCAACACTGCTTCCGCACCAAAGGTCAACTTGAAAGGGCTTTCTCCCGTTGCTTCTTTTTCTGTCGTTCTATTTGCCCAAAGCACGGTTGGTACCATATCGGCCCATCCTCCTTTGAACTCATCTAGCTTCTTCTTCAGGGCATTCAAGATTTGCTTGTTTGCGGCCTCTGCTTGTCCGTTGCTCTGAGGGTGGCAAACGGCTGAGTATGCAAACTTCACACGAAAGTCCGTTAAGAAAGCTTGTATGCGACGACAATCAAATTGGACGACATGGTCAAATACGATAGCCATAGGAATCCCAAATCTCGTCATAATGTTCTGCCAGATGAACTTCTTGACCTAATTTGCCTTTATCTTTGCTGTCGGCTCTGCCTCTATCCATTTTGTGAAGTAATCAATTCCCACTATCAGGAATTTCCTACCTCCTGTCGCGGTGGTGAACGGTCCCAGGATGTCCATCCCCCACTGAGCGAACGGAATTGGGCATAGGATAGGTTGCAAATCATTGGCGGGCCTGTTGATGACGGGAGCATATCTCTGGCATTTATCACATTTCTTGACATAACTCTGGGCATCCGCCAGCATACTTGGCCAGTAAAACCCAGTTCTCAATGCCTTCAGCGCTAAAGCTTTGCCGCCAATATGATTGCCGCAAATACCCTCATGTATTTCTTCGAGAATTTTCACGGACTCCCATGCAGTTGCGCACTTGAGCAAAGGCAGGCTGAATGATTTCTTGTACAGCTCATCTTGGTATATGATGTACCAGCTTGCTTGTCGCTTCATCTTCTTGACGGACGAAGGATCATTGGGTAGCGTCCCCGTCAGCTTATACGCCACCAGCTCACTAAACCATTCTCCTCTTTGGTTTATCTTTGTTGGCCGGCCACGATCTTTTCTGTGATGCTCTTTTCCTTCAAGATATCCACCGTGACAGTCCTCTCAACGCTGAATGAGTCAGGGCTGGCCAATTTGGAGAGTGCATCTGCTTTTGTGTTCTCGGCTCTGGGTATTGCTTGAATCTCAAAATGATTCAATTGAGCAATCAACTCCTTGGCCTTTTCTACGTACTTCAGCATGTTGGCCTCTCTGACTTCGAACTCTCCTCTTAGCTGCCCGCTAACCAACTGCGAGTCTGTCTTCAAGAGTACACTCTTAGCGCCCACCGCCAAACACATTTTTAAGCCAGCAATTGCTGCTTCATATTCTGCTTCGTTGTTTGACGCCGGGAAGGCGAATTTGATGGCGTACTGGTATGAGTTCCCCTCTGGGCTGGTCATCACTATACCAGCCCCGGATCCGCTAACTGCGGAAGATCCGTCAACTTCCAGTAGCCAAGTCTCTTTTTGCTCCACTTCTTCTTCCTCATATGAGGCTTCCACAATAAAATCTGCCATGGCCTGTGCTTTGATGGCGGTCCTGTGCTTATACTGTATGTCATACTCTGATAATTCAACGGTCCATTTCAGTAAGCGGCCTGAACTATCCATCTTCTGCAACGCTTTTTCTAACGGCTGATTGGTTAGAACTTGGATGGGATGACAGTCAAAGTATGGCCACGGCTAAAGCCATTTTCTCAACCAGCTGATAACGGCTCTCCAGCCCGTTAAGGATGTGGCTGACAAAGTTTATAGGCTGCTGCCTCTTCTCCTTTTCCACCAATAACACGACCGCTACCGTTTTAGGCGAGGCCGAGATATACAATTGCAATATGTCTCCAGTCTCGGGCCTGGTAATGGTGGGTAAGCTTTTCAAGTGCTCTTTTACCGCCAGGAATGCTTTGCTTTGCTCTTCTCCCCACTCGAATTTCTTATATCCTCTTAGTAGTGCAAAGAAAGGCAAAGCCTTGTCTGCTGATTTTGAGATGAATCGAGTGAGGGCCGCCATTCTTCCTGTCAGCCGCTGAATATCTTTGACGCTTTTTGGCTCAGGTAGATCTACAATGGCTTAAACTTTGTATAGATTTGCGTCGATCCCTCTCTTGCTTACCAAAAAGCGCAAAAACTTCCCTGCTCTCACCCCAAAGACACATTTCTTTGGGATGAGCTTCATCTTATATTTTCTCAATGTCCTGAATGTCCCTTCTAGGTCGCCCAAGTGTTCGCGGTCAGTTTTGCTTTTGACGATGGAATCGTCAACATATGCTTCGATGTTCCTCCCCCTCTGATCCGCGAATACTTTGTCGACCAACTTTTGGTAGGTCGCTCCCGCATAACGGAGCCCAAACGGCATCGCCTTATAATTGTACACACCACAATCCGTGATAAACGCTGCTTTCTTTCTATCGGCCTCGAGCAAGCTAATCTGATGATAGCCCGAGAACGCGTCCATGAAGCTTAGCAGTGCATGACCGCTAGTAGAGTCTACTAACTGGTCTATTCTCGGTAATGGATAGCAGTCCTTTGGGCAGGCTCTGTTGAGGTCCGTGAAATCTACGCACATCCTCCATTGGTCGTTAGCTTTCTTCACCATGACCACATTGGCCAACCATTCTAGTTAATCACATGGCTCATTGAAATCAGCCGCCAGCAGCTTATCAAGTTCCTCTTTGATGGCCTGGTTCTTCTCAGCAGAAAAATTTTGCTTTTTTTGCTTGATAGGGCGGACAGTGCTGTCAACATTCAGACGATGTACCATCACGGCCGGGTCTATTCCCGCCATCTCATCCGCCGAGAACGCGAAGACATCAGCGTTTTCTCTTAGGAGAGTCACTAGGTTGACCCTGACCTCTGGGTCCATGTCCGTTCCGACAGCAACTGTCCTTGCCGAATCCTCTGCCAGCATCTCCTGCTTCGTTTCTCCATCAAGCTTGGGCCTTGGCGTATCATCGGGCCTATACTCCAGCTCCTCCATTGATATTTCCATCATCTCCTCATCCCCTTTCTCGGATTCTGCTTCATTTGCCAGAGCTTTCCTCTGGGCTAGCCTCTGCTTCCGAGTTGGCGGTCGAGATCTTCTACCGGAATTCTCCTTGCTTTGCTTTAATCTTTGTCGGATAGCATGATTTTGCCATCTCCGATTTCCTCTCAACTTTCTTTGTCGTCCCAAGGTTGGAAACGTACAGCATAGTCAAATGATAAGTTGACACAACTCCTTGGACGTCATGGATAAAGGGGCGTCCAACAATAGCATTATAAGCTCCTGGTACGTCAACTACCAAAAATTCCGCCATAACATCTCTGGCGTCTTCATCTTCTCCTACCCAGACCAGTAGGGTTATCAAACCCTCGGGAATTGCTGACGCTCCCGTGAACCCTATCACCGAGTAGCGAACAGGCTTCAAATGCTCCCGGCCAATCATCAGCTTCTCAAAGGTTGAGAAATACAATATATTTGCATAACTTCCTCCATCTACCAGAATTCTATGGATCAAACAGTTTGATACTTTCAACGTGACCACCAGAGGGTCATCATGGGGGTAGACGACGTGCTTCGCGTCTTCCACCGTGAAAGACATGGCAGGCATCACTGGCGGCCTTCTCCATTGCATGCTCTCGTTGAAATTGACCTGGTGCTTGAACTCTTTCAGGCTGGCCTTTGCTCCGTTCACGCTGCCGCCATGAATCGAACCGCCACTTATAACATGGATTTCGGCAATCCGCGATTGCACATTCTGGTTATTGGGCTTTACCACGTCTCCATTTTTTGACTGAGCTTTATACTGAGTGAAGTAACCCCTTCTTATCAAATCCTCCAGGTTATCCTTCAAATGCCTACAATTCTCAGTAGTGTGACCATGATCCCCATGAAAATCGCACCACTTGCTCTTATCACGGTTTTTGTGAAACATTTGCTTTGGGCGTTGCCATTTGTCGTTGTCCTTGTTCATCAGGTATATTTGAGCTCTTGAGGTCGTGAGCTGTGTATACGCATCGAACTTATCTTTGTATTCGAACCTCTCACGATCGCTCTTCTCGCGGTCATTGCCTTTCTTGACCACATTTAATTCTTGCTTTCTTTCATCTCGGCCGCGATCATATTCGCAACCCTTTTCTTTCTTCTGCTTCTCATCCTTCTTTTTCTCAGACTCGCGGCTTTGGCTGCTCGCGGCCTTATCAAACTCCTCACCTCTGATGAAATCATTTGCTTTCCTTAGAACTGGTTCCAGAGACGTGAAGGTCTTGCGGCCCAGGTAGCTCCTGAACACGGACCCTCTCTCAGCCCGGTCATCAAAGCTAGGACGGCCACGTCCTGTTGCAGACGAGGGATGGTAACCGCTTCAGCATTAAAGCGACCGACGAAATCTCGTAGGCTCTCGGTCTCACGCTGCTTGATTGATAATAACTCGCCGGTTGTGCGCTCACGGCGCCTATTGCTCACGAAGTGAGTGCTGAACATAGACGAAAGCTGAGAAAAACTAGAAACGTTACCAGCCTTGATACTCTTAAACCACGTCTGGGCAATCCCGGTCAGAGTAGACGGAAAAACCTTACACCAGATGGCGTCCACCTGTGTGTACAAATACATATGCCCTTCATAGGCTGCAACATGGTCGTCCGGATCTGATGTGCCGTCATACTTGCAGGACGGCATCTTGATCCTTGGCATGGGGTGGTTCAATATTTATGGAATGAAGGGAGACAGCTTAGGCTTAATCAACAAGTGCCTGCCCGCAGAATAGTTGCTTGCACCATTGGTGCTATATTCTCGACGAGAACGACTTTGATTCTCATCTTCAGAATTGTTGAGATTTTCAGTCTCTAGGATAGCTTCTTCATACTCTGGATCATCGATTAGTCTCTCCATCTGGCGTCCTTCTTGAGTGAAGGTACGCAATCTCCTTACTGGTGGGCTATCAGCGTTGCGACCAGTCATGGGCGTCATCCGCCTACGCAGTTGACCACCTCTTGCATTAGGAGTAGGGGTGTTGTTAGGCTGAGGAGTACCCGCTTGTAACATTTGGATGAAGGACGCTACGGTTTGTAGCTGTTCAGGAGAGAATTGATTTAATTGAGCCAGGTTGAATGATCCGCCACCAGTGTTTACCTGAGACACATTGTTCTCAGGAGTTTGCTGCTCAGTGATGTTCTCGGCCATCCTGGTGTTGAACTGAGGTGCACCGAGTGGTCCGGTAATGAGGGGTGACGTAGATCCTTGCCCGGTTTCCTACCCTGATGGATCACGGCTGTCATTGTTTTCTCTTTCCATGATAGCGTTCACAAAGATGGGAGGCCCCTCCTTCTAGCGCCAAGTTGTTCCGGTTGTAGAAACGGTTGACGGTCTTGAAAAGAGTCCGTCAAGGATTGGAGTTGCCGTCCGCTGGTGAATAACTGCACAGGAAACAAACGTGAACTACCCTCGGGAGGGATGCGAGGAAACCCTCTCCGACGCTCAAGTCAGCACGTGTCCAAATAGGATTTAGAGAGAGAAAGTAGAGAGAGAGATAAGAATTGTCAGTGTGAGAAAATGTATCTGCAGAATAGTACTAGTGGGATATTTATAGAAGTACTATTCCTCTGACAGAGTGCGTAATCCTTTTACACGTGTACGGTTGTGGTGCGCCTGACAGAAGGGAAGATTCCTCTATTTTGTCTTGTTAGGCTACCGCCAACGTTGTCGGACCACGTCAGTGAACTGACTTGTTAGAGCTGTAGGTGACGTTTGCCACGTTCGCGTCCGTCATTGTGTTCGCGGACTCCTCAGGGAGGTCCGCTAACGTACTTGGGTTATACCCATACACAGGCATCGTGTGAGGGTAATGACTTCCAGGTCTACGATAATGTCAGCTTCAAGCCGATCCCCACAATATATCTTACACTAAGGCCGCCAACTTTGGCAAGATAGTCAGTTCGACATGGACTGAATATAATTTCCTTTCCATCGTAAGCCTCCACCTAATAACTATTGCCGTCATAATACCACACATCATACGTTTTTGTCTGAAACTTTCCGCCCTCACACTGTACGGGAAGAGACCATGCGACTCGAAGAGTCCTCCAATTGTTGAAATCAAAGTAGTTAGAATGGCTAGCAACTTCAAATGTAATATTCCTTTTTGGAATCATTGAACTTACTGCCATTAGAGGCGTTAATATCTTAGGAAGGTCCGAAGGGGGCCGGCGTCGCCCTTATGTTGAATCGATTGATTATAAATTCGAAGAAGGTACGGAAATCTCTACAGTTTTCACGATTATCCGATAAAAATCCTGGGCACCATTAAAATCACTCTTCTGAAATGAATATATTTTGAGCTCCTCCTCCAAATTTTCATTTCCTTTATGTTCTTCCTCTAACTCCTCCTCCAATTCATCTATCTTCTCTTGTTTCTCCTCCAATTCCTTCTCTTTTTTAGTCTTCAGATGAGTTAGATCCTCCCGATGTTTACGCTTCAATTCGACTATCTCATCTTGTTTGTTCTTCAAGCATTCCTGGTTTTTACGCTCTGCCTCGGCTAACTTATGTTTCGGGTTGTCCACCTCGTCTTGTTTTTCCTTGAGTTCTTCTTCCTTTTTACGCTCCAAGGTCCTCTAACTGTACCTTATGCTTTTTTTTTCTTTTCCTCAAGTTCCTTCTCTTTCTCTGTCAAATCCTCGCAATTCGACCCCTGATTACAATAATATCCAAGGGACGCCCATCCACAATGTCTTTTCGAGTCCACTTGGTGTTGAGCGATGTTTTCACCTGATATTTGGACCAATTGAACACATCAAATTGCCTCGTAGTACTCCACTTCTAGAACCACAATTTGTAGCCCCTGTGGTTGCTAGGAAACTCTGACCCCTCGCGATTAACAATCGGTCGCGAGTTGAATAGGTCTTTGATCGGTGTCCGCAAATCGAGACCCTTGATCTCTTTGTCCCCTATCTTCGGCGCTTCGTACTTTTTACCGAGACCCATGCTGATGCCAACATGGGCCCAATGCTTCCCTTTCACCGGATATAAGTAAGGACTATCAAGCTCATACACTTCTATCCCTTCCATGTCGATACATCGAAGGAACATCTTGTCAGACTTGAGTGTATAAGCTGCCATTTTCTTTGCTTTGTATTTACGGAAACTTGGTTTGGCTATAGGAGGGCGGAGTCTGTGTTTTTACAATATTATGGTAGGCGTAGACGCGTAGTTATGTAGTTATGTAGTTATGTTCATTAAATTATCAACAATGGTGGAAATTGGGAAGTTGCGAATAGTTGACAGCTACTCCTATGTACCGTGGTTGAATGATCTATCCGGTCGCCACGGAATTATATTATATGCAGACAACAGATCACTATCTATTAATAACATCTATCTGTCTAAAAAAGTCTTATCTACGACTTTCTTATTCTTATATGTAAAATATATACCACTGTTACATTATTCCACCCAGGCCCGGTGAATAGGGTGTGCAAACAGCCCTATTGCACAGGGCCCCGAAAATGCAAGGGCCTAATTTTTCCAATTTTTTTTAATTAAATCTGCTCTTAACAGTGTTTCACTGTTTCTCTCTACATCCCCTAATCACGCTGAAGAACTTCAATTCCAAGAACAACAAATTTTCACGCGCGGAACTCTTTCTCTAATTACTCTTGCAATTCCCATAAAAAATGAAACTTTCCATATTCCATTCTCCTCGAATCCCTAATTTTCTTGTTTCAACAAAATTTCCATTAAACTCTCTCACCTTCCCCCTCTCTCCATCAAGCCTTGAAAACTGTCAATGGAGGATACAATTTAAAGTTCATATCCATCAAAAAGGGTCATCCTTGAAAACTATGAAATGGCCAAATTTTCAGCCCTATATATTTTCACCCAATCTCAATATTTTCTTCAAAGACTAATAATATCCTTATTCGAATCTGATTTTGAGTGGAAATAGTTTTTGGTATTATGCTAATGTTGGTATATCTTGCTGGTTGTGAAACATACAATCTGATTATGAACATACTAACAACATACGCAACTAATAATTTTAGAATGATAGAAAGGTCAGAGAAGGTGGATTTGCTGCAAATGGAGAAGATGTGTGGTGTATTTGCTGCAAATGGAGAAGATGTGTGGTGGTTTTAATTTGTGAAGAGGCTCTCAGAGTTCTTTAGGTAGGTAAGGCACAGAGGTATTGATCTCTACATAAAACTTAAAAGAGTATAAATCAATTATTATTTGAAGTTGTAAATTACATATATTCACTGATCACCCGAAATATTGTTCTTAGATTAGCTTTAATACTATGTTTTATTGACTTCTTTCTTTGATATTGATTACTAAACAACCGTCAACCTGGTTTCAGCCATTACAATTTCAACAATACTAAAATTTGTCTTTGTTAAATATTATTCATTATTCTTTTGTAGAAGAACACAAAAGCTATACTGATTAAAATTTTAGTTAAATATTATTAACATTTTAATTGGAGCTTGGTTGGGAAGCAGTCAATTTTAATTAAATTTTGGTAAGATACTGACCAAAATTAGACTTTAAAAAATTAGGGCCCAATTTTACCATTAGAACAGGGCCTTTAAATTGTTTAAGACGGCCCTGATTCCACCGATTATGTCTCCACATGCTTATATATACTTTTGGTGCGATCCATTTATTTATGCCTTATATGTTAGTATTAGTTACCTAATACCTACTATACAAGTGTGTAGCAAATATAAAAAAAGGCTAGTGATATAAGCATTGGAAACTATAAAAAAACAAGACTTAAACATATAGTCTTGGTAAGAAAAATTAAAAGATTGTCCACTTGCTCGTAAGTCATAACATGACAAATGTCTACATAAAATAGAAATGATTATTGAGTCTTCTCAACAATATAAAGAAAGTCTACTTCTAATGCTTACTTAATGCCATGATAAAGTTATGATCACACACTTTTTTAAAGGGGAAATATAAATTTCATAAATCCAAAGCTGTACGATATTTATAATTGATACTAAAGAAAAACGAAACACAATCCAACTTGATCAAATAAAATTCATATATGATATAACTATGATTATAATGAAGGAATTATGGCAATATATAGCATAGTCTCCGTTTGTACGCTGAATCATGCAGCCTTCTATGAAAGCGTCAATTATTCTGACATAGTTTTGAGAAGATATATCTTTATTGAACCGTGTAGATAGCGTACTAATTCCCAAAACTAATAGGAAATTTGTACAACAAACCATTAATAAACTGCATCTTTGCAACAAACCATGAAAATCAAACTTTAAATTCCGACAAGTGGAGACTAGTAAATCAAACTCTACACTCGCACTACAGGAGGAGACAAAGAACCTAATAATTGAGTATAAAACTCTCCAACAAAGAGAGAAAAGAGGATTTTTTAAGTGCATAAAAGTTGAAATTGGATTACGATCATCGAAAAGGATGGTGGCAGCCTCGAAATGGCTGAATTTTTTTTTAGGATTTTTATGAACAAAAAAGAGACGAATAGGATTTTAGCAGTATAGTTTGTTTTCTCGTTGAACTTGGAACCAGAGACTTATGACCATGCACTAAGATTCATATATTATTAAAAAAACAGATAATGATAATTCAAATTATGGGTCGTCTGCTTTCAATATCTATGAATGGATTATTTTAAAAAGCGCATATCTTCCAAAAATGATAATATATGTATCTAGCGATATAAGCATTATATACTATAAAAAAAAGACTCGAACATTTAGTCTTGGCAAGAGAAATTAAAAGATTGTCCACTTGCTCGTAAGTCATAACATGACAAATATCTACATAAAATAGAAATGATTATTGAGTCTTCTTATACAATATAAAGAACTGTCTCCTTGCTAATGCTTACTTAATACCATGATAAAATCTGACTTAAGGGGAATGATAAATTTCATTAATCGAAAGATGTACGACATTTACAATCGATACTAAAGAAAAACGAAATACAAATTAACTTGATCAAATAAAGTTCATCTATGATATAACTATGATATTAATGAACCAGATCTGGCAATATATAGCATAGCCTCTGTTTTTACGCTGAATCATGAGGCCTTCTATGAGAGCGTCAATCATTTTGATATAGTTTTTAATTGGTGTGTCTAAATAAAAAAAAGGTAGTAGGTCAGATGTACAATAAAGTTTACACAATAGTTCTTTTTTTTTGTTAAAGTCATAACATTGTACTGTGTAGCTTACACTAAACAAAAAATAAAATAATAAAAATAATGACAATGTAGATAAAATTCCATTATATGAGAAAGGGATTAGTAGCTAATATCTCTATATATAGAAAATCTCCGCATCAAGTCTGACTATCTCACTCGCCTTCTCCATTTCTAGTCTCTAAATAAAAGACCAAAAATCACAAAACCAACTGAAAAACACAAAAACATAAATGGTGGCTTTTGAATTGGGGTTCAACCAATACTTTATTCGTTGTTTCGATACAGAAGCTTTGTGGGTGTATAAACTGTCGAGTGGTTTTTGTATGGGTATAACCCATGAACGTTAGCGGACCTCCCTGAGGAGTCCGCGAACACAATGACGGACGCGAACGTGGCAAATGTCGCCTACAGCTCTAACAGGTCAGTTCTTTGGCATGGTCCGACAACATTGGCGGTCGCCTAACAAGACAAAATAGAGGAATCTTCCCTTCTGACAGGCGCACCACAACCGTACACTAATAGTACTTCTATAAATACCCCACTAGTACTATTCTGCAGGTACATTCTCTCACACTGACAATTCTTATCTCTCTCTCTCTACTTTCTCTCTCTAAATCCTATTTGGACACGTGCTGACTTGAGCGTCGGAGGGGGATTTCCTCGCATCCCCCCCGAGGGTAGTTCACGTTTGCTTCCTGTGCAGTTATTCACCAGCGGACGCCAACTCCAATCCTTGACGGACTTTTTTCAAGACCGTCAACCGTTTCTTAACCGGAACAACTTGGCGCTAGAAGGAGGGGCCTCCCATCTTTGTGAACGCTATCATGGTTAGAGCTAACAATGACAGTCGTGATCCATCAGGGTTCGAACCGGGCAAGGATCTACGCCACCCATCATTACTGGACCACTCGGTGCACCTCAGTTCAGCACCAGGATGATCGAGAACGTCAATGAGCAGCAAACTCCCGAGAACAATGTGTCTCAGGTAAACACTGGTGGCGGATCATTCAACCTGGGTCAATTAAATCAATTCTCTCCTGAGCAGCTACAAACCGTAGCGTCTTTCATCCAAATGTTACAAGCGGGTACTCCTCAGCCTAACAACACCCCTACTCCTAATGCAAGAGGTGGTCAACTTCGTAGGCGGATGGCGCCCATGACTGGTAGTAACGCCGATAGCCCACCAGTAAGGAGATTGCGGACCTTCACTCAAGAAGGACGCCAGATGGGGAGACTAATCGATGATCCAGAGTATGAAGAAGCTATCCTAGAGACTGAGGATCTCAACAATTCTGAAGATGAGAATCAAAATCGTTCTCACCGAAAATATAGCACCAATGGTGCAAGTAATATTCTGCTGGCGGGCATTTATTAATCAAGCCCAGGCTGTCTCCCTTCATTCCAGAGATCTTGAACAACCCCATGCCAAGGATCAAGATGCCGTCCTGCAAGTATGACGGCACATCAGATCCGGATGACCATGTTGCAGCCTATGAAGGGCATATGTATTTGTACACACAGGTGGAAGCCATCTGGTGTAAGGTTTTTCCGTCTACTCTGACCAGGATCGCGCAGACGTGGTTTAAGAGTATCAAGGCTGGTAACGTTTCTAGTTTTTCTCAGCTTTCGTCTATGTTCAGCACTCACTTCAAGAGCAATAGGTGTTGTGAGCGCACAACCGGCGAGTTATTATCTATCAAGCAGCGTGAGAATGAGAGCCTGCGAGATTTCATTGGCCGTTTTAATGCCGAGGCGGTCACCATCCCTCGTTTTCAGCAAGACGTGGCTGTCCTAGCTTTGATGACTGGGCTGAGAGAGAGGTCCGCTTTCAGGAGCTACCTGGGCCGCAAGACCTTCACGTCTCTGGAACCAAAACTAAGGAAAACAAATGACTTCATCAGAGGTGAGGAGTTTGATAAGGCCGCGAGCAGCCAAAGCCGCGAGTCTGAGAAAAAGAAGGATGAGAAGCAGAAGAAAGAAAAGGGTCGCGTGAATGATCGCGGCCGAGATGAAAGAAAGCAACAATCAAATGTGGTCTAGAAAGGCAATGACCGTGAGAAGAGCGACCGTGAGAGGTTTGAATACAAAGATAAGTTCGATGCGTATACACAGCTCACGACCTCAAGAGCTCAAATATACCTGATGAAATAGGACAGCGACAAATGGCAACGCCCAAAGCAAATGTTTCACAAAAACCGTGACAAGAGCAAGTGGTGCGATTTTCATGGGGATCACGGTCACACTACTGAGAATTGTAGACATTTGAAGGATAACCTAGAGGATTTGATAAGAAGGGGTTACTTCACTCAGTATGAAGCTCAGTCAAAAAATAGAGACGTGGTAAAGCCCAATAACCAGAATGTGCAATCGCGGATTACCGAAATCCATGTTATAAGTGGCGGTTCGATTCATGGCGGCAGCGTGAACGGAGCAAAGGCCAGCCTGAAAGAGTTCAAGCACCAGGTCAATTTCAACGAGAGCATGCAATGGAGAAGGCCGCCAGTGATACCTGCCATGTCTTTCACGGTGGAAGACGCGAAGCACGTCGTCTACCCCCATGATGACCCTCTGATTGTCACGTTGAAAGTATCAAACTGTTTGATCCATAGAATTCTGGTAGATGGAGGAAGTTCTGCAAATATATTGTATTTCTCAACCTTTGAGAAGCTGATGATTGGCCGGGAGCATTTGAAGCATGTTCGCTACCCGATGATAGGGTTCACGGGAGCGTCAGTAATTCCCGAGGGTTTGATAATCCTACCGGTCAGGGTAGGAGAAGATGAAGACGCCATAGATGTTATGGCGGAATTTTTGGTAGTTGACGTACCAGGAGCTTATAATGCTATTGTTGGACGCCCCTTTATCCATGACGTCCAAGGAGTTGTGTCAACTTATCATTTGACTATGTTGTACGTTTCCAACCTTGGGACGACAGCAAAGTTGAGAGGAAATCAGGAGATGGCAAAATCATGCTATCTGACAGCATTAAAGCAGTCGGCAAGGAGAATTCCGGTAGAAGATCTGAATCTGCCAACTCGGAAGCAAAGGCGAACCCAGAGGAAAGCTCTGGCAAATGAAGCTGAATCCGAGAAAGGGGATGAGGAGATGATGGAAATATAAATGGAGGAGCTGGAGTCTAGGCCCGATGATACGCCAAGGCCCAAGCCTGATGGAGAAACGAAGCAGGAGATGCTGGCAGAGGATCCGGCAAGGACAGTTGATGTCGGAACGGACATGGACCCAGAGGTCAGGGTCAACCTATTGACTCTCCTAAGAGAAAACATTGATGTCTTTGCGTTCTCGGCAGATGAGATGCCGGGAATAGACCCGGCCGTGATGGTACATCGTCTGAATGTTGACAGCACTGTCCGCCCTATCAAGCAAAATAAGCGAAATTTTTCTGCTGAGAAGAACCAGGCCATCAAAGAGGAAGTTGATAAGCTGTTGGTGGCTGATTTCATTGAGCCATGTGATTACCCAGAATGGTTGGCCAATGTGGTCATGGTGAAGAAAGCTAACGGCCAATGGAGGATGTGCGTAGATTTCACGGACCTCTAATGGCAGTAAGTTCAATGATTCCAAAAAGGAATATTACATTTGAAGTTGCTAGCCATTCTAACTACTTTGATTTCAACAATTGGAGGACTCTTCGAGTCGCATGGTCTCTTCCCGTATAGAGCGAGGGCGGAAAGTTTCAGACAAAAACGTACGATGTCTGGTATTATGACGGCAATAGTTATCAGGTGGAGGCTTACGATGGAAAGGAAATTATATTCAGTCCATGTCGAACTGACTACCTTGCCAAAGTTGGCGGCCTTAGTGTAAGATATATTGTGGCGATCGGCTTGAAGCTGACATTATCGTAGACCTGGAAGTCATTACCCTCACACGATGGCCTGTGTATGGGTATAACCCAAGTACGTTAGCGGACCTCCCTGAGGAGTCCGTGAACACAATGACGGACGCGAACGTGGCAAACGTCGCCTACAGCTCTAACAAGTCAGTTCATTGACGTGGTCCGACAACGTTGGCGGTCGCCTAACAAGACAAACTAGAGGAATCTTCCCTTTTGTCAGGTGCACCACAACCGTACACGTGTAAAAGGATTACGCACCCTGTTAGAGGAATAGTACTTCTATAAATACCCCACTAGTACTATTCTGCAGGTACATTCTTTCACACTGACAATTCTTATCTCTCTCTCTATTTTCTCTCTCTAAATCCTATTTGGACACGTGCTGGCTTGAGCGTCGGAGAGGGTTTCCTCGCATCCCCCCCGAGGGTAGTTCACGTTTGTTTTCTTGTGCAGTTATTCACCAGCGGACGCCAACTCCAATCCTTGACGGACTCTTTTCAAGACCGTCAACCGTTTCTACAACCGGAACAGCCTATAAACTCAATGATCCTCATTATCACTATCTTGGTGGTAATGGTGTCTTTGCGCAACTTCACCCCATAAAAGAATTTAAAAACTTTGCGAATTCATAAACGTATCAGTCTTCACTCTTCATAGTGCTTTCTAGAGCAGGCTCCCTCTAACATTTTTTTTTACATTTTACATTTGCACATTTGACATATTACTCATTTGGCAAAATATGTGACATATGTGCAAAAATTATTGCTTAGGACTTAGGAGCACATAGCTATAGGTTCTCCCATGAGCACCTTAGAATATGCATAAACATATACTACCTTCGCTTTTTACTAGTTGTACCATATTTCTTTTGGGATGCTTTGAATTAATTGTACCATTTCCTTTTTGGGAAAGGTTTTCTCCTCACATGTGTTTTATATTTATACAACTACTCTAAATACACGTGTCATTTCTTGTGGTATTATAAATATTAAAAAACGGATAAATTGTATACTCCAAATGAGTGGTCGGTGGTGGTTATGTTGAACATATTGCTTCAAATTAGTGGGTTGTTAGTTTCCTTATTTTTAGTCATTAAAGCATAGTTGTTATTTACTTAGTCAATAATTGTTTCCTTAGCGGTAAGTAATAGTGGACTGATTTTATATGGGACTAACTCCACGTTTGTTGTAGTTAGTTGCTTAGTTTTAGGGTGTTTAGTTAGTTGGCAGCTTATATATTAAGCTATTTCTTTATTTTTTTAAGATGAATGAGAAAGCAGTAACTTCTTCTCCAACGTTTTACTTCTATTTTGCTTTCTTATTTCCAACAGGTTACTCACTCAGGCCTTGTTCTTTTCAGCTTAATTTCAGTTATATCCAGTTTAGTTCAGTACATTTATGTTTAGTTTAGTTTATAAATTTAATTTAATTCAATTTGGCTCAAGTTAGTATTTTTAAGTTTACTTCAATTCAATTCATTTCACCTTAGCTCAAAAGAATAGGGCTTACTAGTTCATCGGGCAAAAAATAAGGGTTCAAGGTGTATATTATCTTTATCTTTCACAAATTGTATCTTTGCCTTGTTGGTGCTTGCTCTTTTTGGTGCTACAACATATATCTACTCCTTTAACCAAGAATAAAATATTGTTTCAAGCATATATGTTGATGGATATCTAAAAGATGGTGTCCCCCTTACAAAAAGTCTGATATACCCTTAATGAATTTCAATTGTCATATATATTAAATAATCTTTTGTTCTTCCTACTTGCCATATATATTGAACAAGTTAATAATGCGAACAAAATTTGAAATTTCAATTAAATATTAAATTAACGAGAATGATTTCCTCTTCTTATATATGTGTAAAAACTTTGATAAAAAATTAAATTGACAACATAACTTGATTGACACAATCAGAAGAAAAAATAAAAACTTGAATTTCATATTAATAGTTATACCGATAATATTTTAAAACCTAAATGTTGATTATTATTCGGTAATCTCTATTATATAAATCAAACTCTTCCACTTTATTAATATTCAACGATTGAACCTAATACACAAATTATTCCACTTTATTTGAGCACAAGCTTTCTTCTGCTTTTTATTTCCTTCTCTCAATACTATATTTGAATAATAATGACAAATAACTAAAAAAAGCAACAAAACATTGATTTAAGAAAAATATATTAAAAAAACTAAAAGTAAATATAAATGTATGTTCGAATCAAAAAATTTGTAACACTGATGAATACTAATTGAGAAAAAAATTGTTAATATGATACGCACGCTATGCGTGCAAAAAAATGCTAGTTAAGTCAATATGCTAAGGAGCCTGAAAAGTTAATATCAAACCTAAAAATATATTTTTGATCTTTTGATATTTGATGTTGAAAGTATACAAAACTAATTCGCACTTTAAAAGAAATTGAACTATTTATATAAAAATAATTAGGGAAAATTGACAGGAATAATCCCAATGATATACCATCTTTCCAAAATAATCTCAATTTTCGTGAATTCCATAATAATTCCAACTATTACCCCACCCTTCCCAAGACAGTCATAGGTAACCTATAACCTGTTCAACAGGTTAATTCTTTTAATTTTGCTTTTACTTTTCATTTTTTTTCTATTAGAAAATCAATTTAAATTTTTATTCCATTACAAAAATTAATTTTATATTTTCCTTAGTTGCAAAAATTAAATGTTTTTTCCCGTTTGTGGGCCATGCCTTTAACTAGGGTTGTGCAACGACCAGGATCGGACCGGAATTCGAATCGGTCCTCGGTCCACTATAAATCACGATTCCGGGTTTTCAGTCCGGTCCGGTCCAAATCCAGAAAATTCCAGTCCAGACCGATGGACCAGAATTATTGAATTTCAATATAAAAAAATTTTAAAGGTTAAAAAAAGTTTAAAAGTTAGAAAACTAAAAACCTACTTTTTATTATCATTAGGACTATTGTTGTTAGAATTATTAAATTTTAATGTATTTAATTTATAAATATGTTTAAATTTAAACAAATTTTTTTTTTTTAAAATACAGATTCCGGTCCAACAGGTCCAAAATCGGACCGGACTGGAATTTTTCCGGTCTGGTCCCGTTCCACAGAATTTCCAGATTCCGGTCCACCGGTCCTATCTTGGACCAGTGTACACCCCTACCTTCAACGCTTTCCGAGGCACGTATTTCGAGGTGATCATAATTGGCGTTTTTTACCTTCTTTGCTGATTTTTTTTGGAAAACAGATGATGCCATGTACCATTAACGGATGCGATAATTTCGGGAATCCAGTCGAAATGATTGTCAATACGTTAATTTTTTAGGCACGTGTTTCGAGACGATTTTTAACGACACTTTGGACCTTCGAAACGATGTTTTCTAAAAAAACGTACGCCACCGAGCGTCCTTTATGAGCGTAAATTTTGAGAAGTCAGTCGAAATGAATATCAATACATCAATTTCTTGACATGTGTTTCAAGGCAACCTTAAATAACACTTTTGACCTTCAAGATCTCTAATAGGAGTAGTATGTTAGTTTTACTCTATGATTCGAAGTCTACTTTGTAGTGAATATACTTTTTACACATTGAGGAACTATGCTTGACTATCTATCTTTTGTGCTTTGGGTTCGTGTGAACATCCTTTTTCTGCCGTACTTAAAGTAGAGTCATATCTATATTTATTGCTTTTCTATTTTTGGTAATCTTCTATTTGTAGATCACTCGTATGTTATGTAGGAACCCTTATTTACAGGGGCTAGTAATCTCCAAGGGAATTCATTTTAAGGCACCCGGATCTATAGCAACAGGGTGCCTTTTGCTTGTTCGCATCTTTGCATCAACCATAAAGCTTTAGATAAGGGAAAATTAGAGTCTGATTATGAGTAAACAACCTAAATAAATTTATACTACACAAATTAAGTATAACTTTTGCTTCAAATTTCAGAATACTATAATTTTATTACCATTGGAGAGTGTTCTAAATATGATTCGAAATAAGATCCATTTAACATACCGTGATTTAACTTATTAAATATACGTTTTTAATGAATCAGTTGTCCATTCATTTATTAGCTTTATTATTCTAAATTGATCTATATGATTCTAATAATATAAAATAATATGATTTTACCTTGCATTTTTCTCTATTACTAGCTCTGATTACGAGTGTTTTAGGTTTGTAGTTTTAGTTCATGTGTAACACTCCGTCCTTATATGAAAACAAAATAAAGTGATAAACAACTAAAAATAATAAACTGACAATAGCAGAAATATCGTTGGGACATATATGTTACTCCAAAGGTTAAAAAGACATCATTATTATATAAAAGAAATATATATATCCCAAATCAAAAAAATCAAAAATATCCAAGAGATGCAAAGAAAACCTCCACAAATCCCATCATAATAAAATAAAAGTCATAAACTCATTGTTTTAAACAATCCACAAAACAAAACATCCGACCTACTTGATGCCTATGAGGTTAAAAGACCTCTTGAGTCCATAGATCTCATATACTGAAACAAAGACAACAAAAAAACATCCTCCTATTCTCACTTCCGGAGCCCAAATAGTGATAAACCTAGCTTTCAACTCTATTTGCAAAAAGTATAAAAACAAAAATAATCCACAATCAGTGGGGAGTAACTAGCAGTTTTCCCAGAACAGATAGAATCAAGATAGCAATAGAAGTAAGATTTAATAGCCAAGAAAACAATACGTCACTTACAACAATATTCTATACCAACAATCTAATAACAAACTTCAATTCATCTTACTCATGGAAATCAAAGACTCCCACATGAAGATACATGAATAAATAGAGAATAATCAACCAGTCAAAATGTCAATCACGCAAAAATCCATTCAAAACAAGTACGTAAAGTATAGAAGTTCTGAGAAATAGCAAAGCGTCTGTGGATCGCAACCCACTTCCTAAGGTTTGTCAGACTGCAACCTTCAGACAGCCTATGGGCTTACGTTCCCTACTGCTTGTGCCTAAGAATGGGAAAACTCCATATGCAGGATAATACCCAACTCATTACAATCTGACTTCTTGGACGACAACAATTAATCCTAGTAACACCCTTAGATCGCAACCTAGGTGGTTGACATGTTCTTCACCGGGGACTACATCTATTCCACCGAATATCTTACATCTCAAAAGAATAAAATCATAAATCCATCTAAATAATTTTTCAAATCAAAATATCAATAGGGATGCCCAAACGACCTTATACCCAAATCTGCAGAAAAACTAGGATCGCAACCCAAGTAATTCAATTCATCATAAAATCTTATTCTTCTCATTAATAGTACAATAACATCAAAATCTCCAAAATTTAACCAAGTTCCACGAATATGAATTTAAAAACAAGGTTTTCATAAAGCTCCATAATTATAACATAAACATCAAAACCAACAACAACGACAACAAAACTCATACTTTCATATATATATTCATGTATATATATATATATATATATATATATATATATATATATATATATATATATATTTGTCAGAAACCACCTTTTATAACCATTTTTTTGTGAGAAACCACCTTTTAAAAAAAATTGGTTAATTAGCCACCTTTTTGGTTCTTTTATTTGTTGGAAGCCACTACTTGCCGGAATCCGGTGGTTGACCTCGATTTTCCGGCGTTGACCATCAGATTTTCGCCATTTCTTCCACCTTCACGCTTCTCCCTTCTTCTGCTAGCATTTTCCTCCCTCGAATTTTTTTTCTTGAAATTTCAGAGCAAGGGAGGAGGAAGGGAGAAAGAGGAAGAAGAAAAAGGGGTGGGAAGGCTGCGCGAGGGAGGGGGTTGTCGGGGGATGCGAGGGGGAGGGGGGTTGCGGGGGGATGCGAGGGGGGAGGGGGTTGCGGGGGATGCGAGGGGGGAGGGGGGCTTAGGGGCGGGAGGGTGGGGATGGTCGTGGGTGGGAGGGGGTTTGCCTGGCGGGTTGCGAGGGGGAGGGGTTGTCGGGGGATGCCGGGGGGGTTACGGGGGATGCCGGGGGAGGGTGGGTTCTACGGGGATGCGAGGGGGAGGGGGAGAAGGATAAAGGGGGGAAGAATGGCGAAAATCGACGGTCAACTGGGAAAATCGAGGTCAACCACCGGATTCCGGCAAGTGGTGGCTTCCAACAAAAAAAAGAACAAAAAAGGTGGATAATTAACCAATTTTTTTTTTTGAAAGGTGGTTTCTCACAAAAAAAGTGGTTATAAAAGGTGGTTTCTGACAAATTTCGCTATTTATATATTACAATTCAACTTAATAAATCACCATAAATATGCTTACTTCAAACATCAACAACATTTCAAATTCAACTAAGACAATAAACAACAAAAACGACAAAATATTCGCGTACATAACACACGAACAAACTGGCAGTCAGGTTCTACCTCTGCCGTGCGTGCGCTTGGCGTAAAGCTCATGCGTTTAACGCATCAGTTTTCATTGTCCACTAGGATTTTCAACTATAAAGTGAACCAAACTTTTATTGTTTATTAATTTAATACTCTATTATTTTGCTTTAATACTATAACCTATCTGTTGTTTGTAAGTATTGACTTAAAATATTGTATTTTTGTTATTATTTTATTTTTTAATTATATATTTAAAAATATTGGCCTAACCATAAATTGACTAGACCCGTTTGCCCGGACCCAAAACAAATTAGACCCGAATCAGACTTGTTCCCACCCGACCTCTACCAGAAAGCAAGAAGACCCAAAACAAACACTAGTAGAAAAACGACGATTTGCGTCTCACCATCTGCGTCGCACAATAGGACAAACGTCGCTGAAGACTCATTTGCGTCGCATGCAACAGGGAATCGACGCAAAAGACGACCTATGTGCGTCGTATTTAACTAGCGTGCGACGCAAGACAGCTGTAACACCCCGATAATTCTCTCTTTCAGAAATACCTTTATAATATAAAACTTAGAGAATTACCCAAGTATTATCGCCCGTGTGATAACGTATCGGCTTATTCAGAATTTTGCAGCGGAAAACAATTAATTGAACTTCATGCTTTATTATCATAAATAAATAAATAACTAAGTACTTCAAAAACAATTAACTTTAAATGCCTACTCAAACGCTTATTAAAATACGTTCCTAATAATGTGACAACATGACAACTTAAATTACACAAGCTCTCCATTCCCCGGATTCCCAATGATGCTACATCTGCGAACCCGTAAATGTCAATGCACTAGAGAGTCTCTGCTCACCAAAATTGGGTCATCACGGGATCAATAAGGCAAAGCCATGATCAACACATACAACAAAGCACGTAATCGCAAAGCCGAGTACTACATAGTAATAAATAAACTTACCTAACATGATACTAAATAATAACATGCGGGGATAAATAATAATATAATCATATAACATTTCGCGAGACAACTTTTCTTGAACTAAACTCTAAACATATTTTTATTACTCAAATGGAATAGTTATTGGACCGAGTTGTCTTATCTACTAATGCCTTCATTACGAAGACGAAATACGGGAGCTACCACGTATTCCCAGAAATGACCTGCGATATCGAGGAACCTTTGCTAAGCGAAAAGGGATGGTGATCAATCCATCTCCTGTAAAAAGCCATGGCTCGCTCACCATGTACCCCAACTCCTAATGTCCAACTCTAGACGTGCACCGGTCTAAAGTCTATAACTATCCTTGTTACACTTTACGTTCTTACTGATTATTACTTGTTATGACACACATTCAAGCAATACGAAATAACAATTCAACAAACACATCGAAACTTCTTTTATCTTAGGATTTAATAAGTGGTCACAACTTACAATCCAAGACTTACTTTCTTTTAATCTTAACTTTCTCATTTGTTGAACCTAGCCAACAATCAAACTTACCTTTAAAAGGCATACTTATCAACTTACCAAATAAGGCCCACGAGTCCTCATAAAGTAGTGAAAATAATACTTGTAAGGGAACACATGAACAATCATGAATCAATCTTAATAATATATTAATTCCCCCATGTGAATTAATAATTAAAGTTCCCATCCACATGCTTGCATCAATAAATCCATACAAACATGACAATGCTTTACTCATAATAAATCTAATAATTAACATGCTTGCTCACAGGCATACAACATGTAGAAATCAATCATACTAAAAATCATATATGAACTTATAAAGTTCCTATACATGATACTACAACTTTTTCCTCCTTAAATCATGATACTAGTCATATAATCACACAAGTATGTACGTACCTTGTGTAAACTAGTCGATCGGCCACTTTAGCCCCTTTAAAAATCTCCTACGGAATACTCTCGCCTAGAAATCAAATATAACTAAAATCAATACTCTTAAATAAAAAAGACAGCAACTTTAAAATATTTAAGATCCCCTTTAAACATATTCAAAAGTTGATTTTTCTACCCAAAACTCCAATTACTTTTAATTCCTAGCATAGTACTACCATACTAGTAATTAAAATTCTTAAAACTCCCTAAATAAAATACTTTCTGAAATTCCAGCAACTTATAAAATCATGAAACCTTCTTTAAACCCACTTAAACATGCTTAAAATCATAAATTCAATCAATCTCATAGTATATAATATGCTACTATGGTTTTCTAATAATTAACACCCTAAAAATCCATGCTTTAATTATTAAAACTTTAATCTAACAATAATAAACAAATCTGAATTTTTATTCTTATAATATAATATATATATGAATCAAGATTATTTATTAAAACAGTAAATTAAAATCAATAATCATGATTAACATTAAAATAAAGCATAAAAACATAGTCTTTAACGGAAACTTGAGGAAAAAGAGAAGAATTAAACCAACTCAAAGAAGAATCAAGAAAACGCCGAAACAGGTGGCTCACGGCAGCAGCAACAGTACACGAACTTGTGATTTTGGAAAGCTTTGTGACGTTTCTTGGCGAAGAAGAAAGCGTTACTTGAAGAAGAAGAAACGAAACTTGAAAGAAGAAATCTGAATTTTTTTACGTGGAAGAGGAAGAGAGGAAGCCGTGAGTTTTGAGAGAGAGGAGGATGAAAATAATCTTTGTGTGGTAAAAATAATTGGGCTTAAGGTATTTATAAGTAGGGTTTTCTTTTTGGGCTTAGGAAAAGGAGATTGAGTTGGAATAGACTTTGATGACGACTAGGATTGATAAATGAGAACTCCTAGCATCAATATAACTCCTTTTTCCAAATCTACTTAGAATTTGGGTTCCTCAAGTCCATTAGACTTCTTTTCCAAATCAAATTCGTATTTCAAACCTATTTCAAAACATGCCTAATTAAAATATTTACAACTTCCTTAAATCCTTAAAATAATTTCGTTTGACTTTTAAAATAGTCAACCTTCTTTAAATAATAAAATCATTTCAACTAAAAATATAAATATATGAATACTAAAATATATTTATAAAATCCTTTAAAATTATGGGGGATTACAATCTACCCCCTTAAAAGAAGTTTCGTCCCGAAACTTGACACGAAAACTCACATATCTTACAAAACTTGAACTCATCTTTGCAAAAGTTTACGAAGAATTGTGCCACTTGTGCACACTTTTGCTAACTTAAAACACTTGTGTTACTTATTAGAACGCTTTCTTATGCGGAGAATCTACTTCTTTAGCACTAACATGTGCAAATTGCCCAACATAGGCGTACATATGCATAAAAATCTCATAAAAATAGACAAAAAGCGCGAAATTTATCGCATTCTATCCCCCTTAAAGAAAACGAGTTACGCCCTCGTAACTCACCTCGAGGAACAAGTCTGGATACTTCTTTTTCATCGCATCTTCAGCTTCCCACGTTGCCTCTTCTGATTCATGGTTAGACCAAAGTATTTTCACGATGTGGACGTCCTTATTGCGTGTACTACGCACTTTCCTGTCGAGAATCTTGACAGGTATTTCCTCATATGTGAGGCTACTATCGACCTGAATTCGTTCAGGCTCTAGGACATGACGCTCATCAGGGACGTAACGCTTAAGTTGGGAAATATGGAACACATCATGCATCTTTTCAAACTCCATTGGCAAAGCCAATCGGTAGGCTACTTTCCCAATTCGCTCCAGAATCTCGTATGGGCCTACATACTTAGCACTTAACTTGCCCTTTTTTCCAAATCTCATGACGCCCTTAGTGGGTGATACTTTCAAGAACACCTTATCACCTATAGCAAACTCATCTTCACGTCGTTTCAAATCAGCATAACTCTTCTGCCTATCTTGCGCAGCTTGGATTCTAGCCTGAATTAGTCTGACATTCTTGACAGTTTCCTCAATAAATTCTGTCCCCAAGACTATATTCTCACTAAAGTCATTCCAACAAATGGGGCTTCTACATTTCCGTCCATATAAGGCCTCGAAAGGTGCCATCTTAATACTCGCATGATAACTATTGTTATAAGAAAACTCGATCAGGTCTAATTGGTCCTCCCAACTACCTTGAAAATCAATAGCACATGCTCTCAACATATCCTCCATCGTCTGGTTAGTCCTCTCGGTCGACCATCGATCGCGAGGTGAAAGGTCTGTACTCATCTTCAATGTTGTCCCAAGGTTTAATTGGACCTTTTTCCAAAATTTCGAAAGAAACCTAGAGTCACGGTCAGAAATGATATCCTTTGGAACTCCATGTAGTCTCACCACATGCTTAACATACGTCTGCGCAAGTTGCTTCTTCTTCCATGTCTCTTTTATTGGTATGAACACGGCAGACTTCGTCAGACGGTCCACAATAACCCAAATAGTATCATTGCCACTCCTTGTTCTAGGCAAAGCAGTTACAAAATCCATCGATATGGAATCCCACTTCCATCCTGGAACCTCTAATGGTTGAACTTTCCCCATGGGTCGCTTATGATCTATTTTGACTTTTTGACAGGTTAGACACTTGGACACAAACTTCGGCAACCTCACGCTTCATGTTTGGCCACCAATAGATCGCTTAAGGTCTTTATACAGGCTTGTCACCCCCTGGGGTGCACAGAGTACGGTGTATTATGGCCCTCATCCATAAGACGTCTCTTAAGCTCATCACATTTTTGTGGAACACACCACCTTCCTTTAAACCTCAAACTACCATCATCATAGATCTTGAAATCACCTTCTTTTCCACGGCTCATCCTCTCCTTAATCTTATCTAGATGCTCATCCCCGACTTGACCTTCTTTAATTTCGTCGAAAATTGACAACCCCAATGACAAAGCACTCAATCTTGCCTCGATCTCCCCAGGATTTAGAATTTCTAGGCTAAGCCTTTGCATATCTCGACATAATTCCTCAGGAACTATCAAGGCATTCATACTATGGCTCGACTTTCTACTCAGCGCATCAGCGACTACATTTGCCTTCCCTTCATGGTATTGGATGTCTAAGTCATAGTCCTTTATCAACTCTAGCCATCTCCTCTCGCCTCATGTTGAGGTCTTTCCGGGTAAAGATGTACTTCAAGCTCTTATGGTCCGTGAATATCTTACAAGTTACCCCATACGAGATAGTGTCTCCAAATCTTCAAGGCGAACACAATGGCAACTAACTCTAGATCATGGGTAGGGTAATTAGCCTCGTAGGGTTTCAAGCGACGTGACGCATACGCAATCACCTTCCCATTCTCGTTGCAACACACATCCCAAACCATTCTTCGAAGCATCACTATATACCTCAAATCCCTCATTCCCATCAGGTAGGGTCAAAACAGGTGCAGAGGTTAAACGATCCTTCAAAATCTGAAAGGCTTCTTCACACTTTTCACTCCACTCAAATTTTGACTCTTTTTTCATCAAGTTGGTCATGGGTCTTGCTATTTTTGAGAAATCTTTCACAAATCTCCTATAATAACCCGCTTAGACCTAGGAAACTTCGATATCCGACACACTCTTTGGAGTTGGCCACTCACTTACTGACTTGAATTTTGGCGGGATCTACCGAGACTCCCTCCTTAGACACATAGTGACCCGTAAACGCTACTTTCTCCAAACGGAATTCACACTTAGAGAACTTGGCATACAATTGGTTTTTCCTCAATGTCTCCAAAATGATCCTCAAGTGCTTATCATGCTCATCTTCATTTCTCGAATATATCGGATATGTCATCAATGAAAACTACCACAAACTTATCTAGAAACTCATGGAAGATCCTATTCATTAAGTCCATAAATATAGCGAGAGCATTGGTTAACCCAAATGGCATTACGGTGAACTCATAGTGACCATAACGCGTTCTAAAGGAGTCTTAGGTATATCCTTGTCGGCTACCCTCAATTGATGATATCCCGAACGTAAGTCAATCTTTGAGAACACGCTCGCTCCCTTTAGCGGTCGAATAGGTCGTCTATTCTAGGCAAGGGATATTTGTTCTTGATGGTTACATTATTCAACTCCCTATAATCAATACATAGCCTCATGCTTCCATCCTTTTTCTTCACAAACAACACAGGGAGCTCCCCAAGGTGATGCACTAGGTCTAATATAACCCTTATCGAACAATTCCCGCAACTGTGTCTTCAACTCACTCATTTCCTGGAGGTGCCATTCTATAAGGTGCTTTAGATATAGGTGCGGTTCCGGGGAACTAAGTCTATAGTGAATTCAACGGCTCTAACGGGCGGCATACCCGAAATCTCACTCGGAAACACGTCCATAAACTCATTCACAATCGGAACATCTTCGATACTCACCCCAACTTCTTTACTCACATCTTGCACACTACGAAATATAACTCACACCCCTTCTTCATCAACTTCTTCACTTGCATTGCGAGAGATGACCCCAAAGTTCTTGGATTTCCCAAAACGTCGATACGAAGTCAACTTACCCAAGGGATTCTTTAAAACTACTTTCCGAACTTCACAATCTATCTTGGCCTTGTATAAACTTAGCCAATCCATCCCCGCAATTACATCTAGGTCTCCCGGATTAAACTCTATCAAGTCGAAGGAAAAACACAGTCTCCTATCTTTAGAGGCAAATTTTTAAACAATTTGGTACACCTTATGGTCTCACCGGTAGGTATACTAACGAGCAAATCAATTTCTTGAGAATCTACTAAACCCATACTTCGGATAACGGCACGACGAAACGAAAGAATAAGTCGCCCCGAATCAAATAATGTTTTAACAAGGACTCGAGTTAATATAAAAATTACCGTAAACTACGTCGGCGGCTTTTCAAGCTTCCTTTCGACTCATCACGAACATTTTTCCCGCAGGCTTACCTTGGTTGGGGTTCTCACTTGCGGGCTTATGATAGTTCCCCCGAGTATTCTCGTCGTCCTCCGGACTTAGGACCTTGGTTCCCCGACCGGTTGAACCCCGATCCGACCCGATTTCCACTCCCCGACCTTTCGATCTTTACCATGCTTAGAGTAGCACTCGTACTCCCTATGACCCTTCTTTTGGCGGTAGTTACAAGTCACCGGTTCTCCCTTACGAGTCTTTCCCGGGATGGTTTTTGTCACGAATTTGCAGGTGATGCACTCTCTCGAGTCTACCCTTACTTGCGGTTATCCCTGGTTGTTCCTCCCTTGGAAATTCCCATTACCATTCCTAGCTTCTCTTGAAATTCCTTTGGTTTTCCCACAGCATTAAAATCTTTCCTCTTTTCACCTACTACTACATTTTTCTTATCTCTCCTTGACTGCAGACCATAGATATGAGATGCTCTCCCATACACAACATCTAGGGACGTAAAGGTCTCTCCACCTAATCCCAGCTGTATCTCCTCAGTTAAACCTTGTTCAAACCTCTGAGCTTTAAGCTCTTCAGTTGCTACAACCTCAGGTGCAAATCTGGACAGGGCTATGAATTTGCCGTAGTACTCAAAGATGGTCATACTACCCATCCTAAGGTTAATGAATTCTTGGGCTTTTTGCTTCCTCATAAAAGCAGGGTAAAACTTCCCTCTCAAGGTAGTCACAAATGCATCCCAATTGAATCCTTCCACAGCACTCAATTTAGCTCCACTCTCTCTCCACCATAAATCAGCTTCATCTTTCAGATATAGCACGACTCGACCCACTCTCATATTTTCGGGCGGTTCACAACCTCAAAAAGTTTCTCAAACTCCCTAATCCAGTTTTCTAAGAAGGTTGGGTCGGCTTGCCCCTTATAGTATGGTGGCTTAACCTTAGCTAGTCTTTCGAACATTTCCCCAGCAGTCTCAGGACGCTCAGCTCGCTCCTGAGTCAATTTTTCCGCCAAGAGGCGAATAGCAGCAGCTAGGTCGTTGTTGTTAGCCATTCTACTTCGGGACCTGTAAGTAATATAATCCTACTTTAGGTTCCAGCATACTCACATTTCCATCTAAGAAGGCAACATTTGATTTGATCATTAAAGATCGCATCAACAAACAATTTCTCAACTAGTTCCAAGTTCAACATAAAATGTTCTCTAATAATCACATAATCATCCATGTAAAATATATTCACATCAACATGCAAGTAGAAACACACAAGCATGACTATAATCGCATAATGAAAATAAAATATTCCCATCACGTGCCCAGAATAAATTCGTACTCACTCTTATAAATAATAATAACTTTTATTCTTCCATAACGGGTATTTAAATAAAATGAATGCTACTATGATATTATACCTTCCTAAATGAAAACAATAATTGTATGAAACTATTCTATAACTGTTGGTCTACTAACCAACTTTATTATATAATATATCATTCCCCTACTCGCTAGTAGTAAGAATAAAATAAGAAAAATAAAAATAAATAGTAACCTAAGGTAACACATTATCATTTCTGTCCTCAAATTCTATGTATAGCTCAGGTACGAAGATCTCATCTTCAAACTCATCTATGTCCTCATCATAATATTCGACATATCTCCTTTGTCGTTTGGATCTCCTTGAAGGTTGAGGTTCTTCATCCTCTGACTCTGAATCAGTTTCAACCCTGAATGATGCATGGTAAATGTCTCTTCTGGTTTGACCCCTAGCACGGTCGAACTCCACAATGAGCTCATCATCACTGTCCACCTCTGACTTTAATATCTTACGCATAACCCACTCGAAACCAGGTATATTCATTATCAATGACATGCACATTATCGTCACTTTCATCATCACTTAATACAATAGGATTTTGGTAACTCCCTACTCATGCGGAGACATGATTAAGGATCTACAACAGATAAATATTCTCAATTACATTTTGAGTACTCTCCCTGTACGTAATTCCCAACAATAATAATAAAAGATGCCATTAACATCATAGGCACAAAGTATAACAATCAGCAGGGAAGAAAGATATAAACAGTTAGCAGGGAAGAAAAATAATTATGAACAGTTAGCAGGGAAGAAAAATATTAACATGCTGAACTAACTATTCCATGCAGGCATATAATATTTCTATCCTATATGCCCTTCCTATACTACCCATTCTCACAATGCAACAAGTAAAACTTCAAAAGCAATAAAAAATAATGCAGACACTCCTTATAATATAATAATCATTAAATGTCGAACTAACTAAAAAAAATTCGACTAAAAAAAAATTTCAGACTTATAAAATTCGAAAGAAAAAAACAAAAAATTTCGACTCTAAAAAAAAAATTCGACTATCCTAAAAAAAAATTTCAAACCATCATAATTCGAAAAAAAAATAAATTCGACCCTTAAAAAAAATCGGCTCTAAAAAAAAATTTCGGACCCTTTTTTTTTTTTTTTTTAAAAAAAAAATATTTTTCGGTCCTCTAAAAAAATCTATATATATATATATATATATATTCCTATAACGAATAAGTAGGAGCAATTCTAAGAGTTTATTCAAATAACTAGTAAGTTAATTAGGCGCCTAAAAGTTTTGAAAATAACCTAAAGCTCCCAGATACCACTTTGTAACACCCCGATAATTCTCTCTTTCAGAAATACCTTTATAATATAAAACTTAGAGAATTACCCAAGTATTATCGCCCGTGTGATAACGTATCGGCTTATTCAGAATTTTGCAGCGGAAAACAATTAATTGAACTTCATGCTTTATTATCATAAATAAATAAATAACTAAGTACTTCAAAAACAATTAACTTTAAATGCCTACTCAAACGCTTATTAAAATACGTTCCTAATAATGTGACAACATGACAACTTAAATTACACAAGCTCTCCATTCCCAGATTCCCAATGATGCTACATCTGCGAACCCGTAAATGTCAATGCTCTAGAGTCTCGCTCACCAAAATTGGGTCATCACGGGATCAATAAGGCAAAGCCATGATCAACACATACAACAAAGCACGTAATCAGCAAAGCTGAGTACTACATAGTAATAAATAAACTTACCTAACATGATACTAAATAATAACATGCAGGGATAAATAATAATATAATCATATAACATTTCTGCAGACAACTTTTACTGAACTAAACTCTAAACATATTTTTATTACTCAAATGGAATAGTTATTGGACCTGAGTTGTCTTATCTACTAATGCCTTCATTACGAAGACGAAATACGGGAGCTACCACGTATTCCAGAAATGACCTGCGATATCGAGGAACCTTTGCTAACTGAAAAAGGGATGGTGATCAATCCATCTCCTGTAAAAAGCCATGGCTCGCTCACCATGTACCCCAACTCCTAATGTCCAACTCTAGACGTGCACCAGTCTAAAGTCTATAACTATCCTTGTTACACTTTACGTTCTTACTGATTATTACTTGTTATGACACACATTCAAGCAATACGTAAATAACAATTCAACAAACACAACTGAAACTTCTTTTATCTTAGGATTTAATAAGTGGTCACAACTTACAATCCAAGACTTACTTTCTTTTAATCTTAACTTTCTCATTTGTTGAACCTAGCCAACAATCAAACTTACCTTTAAAAGGCATACTTATCAACTTACCAAATAAGGCCCACAGTCCTCATAAAGTAGTGAAAATAATACTTGTAAGGGAACACATGAACAATCATGAATCAATCTTAATAATATATTAATTCCCCCATGTGAATTAATAATTAAAGTTCCCATCCACATGCTTGCATCAATAAATCCATACAAACATGACAATGCTTTACTCATAATAAATCTAATAATTAACATGCTTGCTCACAGGCATACAACATGTAGAAATCAATCATACTAAAAATCATATATGAACTTATAAAGTTCCTATACATGATACTACAACTTTTTCCTCCTTAAATCATGATACTAGTCATATAATCACACAAGTATGTACGTACCTTGTGTAAACTAGTCGACCGGCCACTTTAGCCCCTTTAAAAATCTCCTACGGAATACTCTCCGCCTAGAAATCAAATATAACTAAAATCAATACTCTTAAATAAAAAGACAGCAACTTTAAAATATTTAAGATCCCCTTTAAACATATTCAAAAGTTGATTTTTCTACCCAAAACTCCAATTACTTTTAATTCCTAGCATAGTACTACCATACTAGTAATTAAAATTCTTAAAACTCCCTAAATAAAATACTTTCTGAAATTCCAGCAACTTATAAAATCATGAAACCTTCTTTAAACCCACTTAAACATGCTTAAAATCATAAATTCAATCAATCTCATAGTATATAATATGCTACTATGGTTTTCTAATAATTAACACCCTAAAAATCCATGCTTTAATTATTAAAACTTTAATCTAACAATAATAAACAAATCTGAATTTTTATTCTTATAATATAATATATATATGAATCAAGATTATTTATTAAAACAGTAAATTAAAATCAATAATCATGATTAACATTAAAATAAAGCATAAAAACATAGTCTTTAACGGAAACTTGAGGAAAAAAGAGAAGAATTAAACCAACTCAAAGAAGAATCAAGAAAACGCCGAAACAGTGGCTCACGGCAGCAGCAACGAATAAGACACGAACTTGTGATTTTGGAAAGCTTTGTGACGTTTCTTGGCGAAGAAGAAAGCGTTACTTGAAGAAGAAGAAACGAAACTTGAAAGAAGAAATCTGAATTTTTTTACGTGGAAGAGGAAGAGAGGAAGCCGTGAGTTTTGAGAGAGAGGAGGATGAAAATAATCTTTGTGTGGTAAAAATAATTGGGCTTAAGGTATTTATAAGTAGGGTTTTCTTTTTGGGCTCAGGAAAAGGAGATTGAGTTGGAATAGACTTTGATGACGACTAGGATTGATAAATGAGAACTCCTAGCATCAATATAACTCCTTTTTCCAAATCTACTTAGAATTTGGGTTCCTCAAGTCCATTAGACTTCTTTTCCAAATCAAATTCGTATTTCAAACCTATTTCAAAACATGCCTAATTAAAATATTTACAACTTCCTTAAATCCTTAAAATAATTTCGTTTGACTTTTAAAATAGTCAACCTTCTTTAAATAATAAAATCATTTCAACTAAAAATATAAATATATGAATACTAAAATATATTTATAAAATCCCTTAAAATTATGGGGGATTACAACAGCTATGTGCGTCGGATGGGCCACAAATGCGACGCACATAACAGAAGCTATGCGCGTCGAATGAAGCCCACGTGTGACGCAAATAGTCATCTGCGTCGGATGTTAATTAGGGTGCGATGCAGATGAAAGCCCATTGTAGATATAAAAAAGCAGAATTAATGATTTGGGCTTATTTGCGTCGCATGGGCTATATGTGCGACGCAGATAAGCAGGCCCGCTTCTTATATTTCAAACTCTAACAAACGCATACCACTAGTTCTTCTCCTGCAGCCGTTCTTCTCTCTCTCTCCCCCCTCTCTCTCTCCCTCTCTCTCTTTCTTATACCACCAGCTCTTCTCCTTTGTCTTCCTTCACAATTCACGAATGCACAATTAATCAATTCATCAACACCAACAACCACTTCATCATCAACCACTTCATGCACGTTTCCCCTGACGAGTCCTGCGAATTCCTCGCTGCGAGTTCTCAATTTGATCGAATTCACGAAGAAGATGTTCTCGCTACTATCTTCTCAAATTCAAGAACGAGAATTGAAGAAGAACGAGATTTGAAGAAGCACGAGAACGAAGTTCAATCTGATTTTGGCGATTTAGGTTTTTTTTTTTAATATATTTAGTGCAATTTCATTCTTGTATGTTAGATCTGATTTTGTTTTTTTTAGGTTCAGTTTTTTAATTTTTTTTTGTGTTTTAGATCTAAATATTTAAGTTTTTAATTTCGTTTTTTAATTTTGTATAGATTATGGTTCAATATTTTTTAATTTCGGAATTGCGAGAATTTAGTGAAGTGTTTGACGAAACGATTGAAAATTGTAGAGGTTGATTAGGAGAGATTGCTGTGTTTTTCTGTTTTTATGTTAGTTTTGTTGAATTTCATTTTTTAGTGAAGTGAAGTTGATTCAATTTTGACGTATTAAACTGTGTATTGTGTATTACTGGAGTTTTAAATCTTCCTTTTGTTGATTTTGAATACTTGTTTGATTATGGTTCAATATTTCGCTGCTATGCGTTCTTTTGCCTTCGATCAGTGAATTTAGAATTGTGTATGCGTTTGTCATTCATGTATTTTAGGTTTAATTTTGTGAATTTATTTTTTTTTAACAAAAATCACCCATTTGCATCGGATGTAAGACAAAGTTTGACGCAAATGGACTTTTTTAAAATAAAAAAAATGGTTAATTTGCGTCAAACGTTGACTAACGTGCGACGCAAATGAGTGTGGCTTGCTGGGCTACAGTCTCCATCTGCGTCGCATGTTGATAAATGTGTGACGCAGATGATAGACCATTTGCGTCGCACGTTGAGCGGAGTCCGACGCAAATAGATCATCAACTGCGTCGTGTGCTTGTCCGACGCAGATCCTGTCTCTCTCATCTGCGACGAGACTTGTGCCGTCGGACCCATGTCCGACGCAAATGGGCGCCTCGCATCCGACGCAAATCGTCGATTCTGTACTAGTGAGATCTGATTCGGACTGACCTGACTCAACCCGAAACGAAGGACCCGTTAACCACCTATAGTTAAATCGACCAAAAGCTAAGAAAGGTACTTATTTCTGAAAAGTGACATGAAAAATGTTGTAAAAACCAAAAAAAATCCCATCTATATCTATATAATACAATAAAGCAATAAGGAATTGCTTATGTGTCATGAGCATATCGAACTGATGATGTGTCAAGCCTTTGTAAAAAGTTTTACGATTCTTTGCCACATGTATTTGCCTCTAAACATTCCTACTATGCATTACTTTTTTCCTGCTTTGACAGCTACCCCTGCGGTGTAAATCTTTGGAAAGTTATTTAAGGAATTGCCTCTGCAGTTGGGAGTAAATCAGCTAAATTTTAGGAATTGATTGCTCACTGATTATGATGGCAAAATATAGCAAAAAAGGCGAAAATCAATCAGTTTTAAATTAGGAATCATTTGTAGCAAGAAACTGGTATTTTAGACACTAATTAAGGTATTATAACTATATAAATAAACATGTTGTAGTCTCTTCTTAAACCCAAAAAAAACAAAACATATTCCTCCCAAATACGGTTGAGAGTTCTTCATTCTCTCCATGGCATAATGTTGAAGATTGACGAGTCAATTTGAATCATCTACAGAGAAGAAGAAGAAGAAAATGAATACACCCCAAACTCCAAAGAAAAAAAAAGCTAGGATTAATTAGTATTAAAATTATATCATAAACGCATTAATATTTATAACTTTTGGAAGAGTTATTCTACTGAAATTAAATTTTACCATATTTTGGTGGAAGGTTTATTTTTATAAGAATTATTCTATGGAATTTAATTCATCTTGAGTGCCTAACTATTTAATTTTTTATAAAAGGTATTGTATGAACTTCCACCTTATATATGTGTGTGCTTTTGTGACATTATATAAGTATATTGTAGTTTTTACTGATGCAAGCAAAATTTTGTTTGATTTATTTTTAGTCATTCAAGTAATGTTGTATTTGTTTATGTTCATGACTATTGATAATTGTCAGGTTTTTTTTTAAACCCGAAATTAATCTGTTAATTGTTGGATTAGTCATTTAAGCCTAGGCTTTATGTTTCTTAAATAAAAATCGAAGTTGTCAAATAAGTTATAGAGAGTTTTTCCAATTTGCAATCTTCTTATTTATATAGCTGAGTTTTTTTGAAGTTAAAATTTATTCATTAATATGAAATCAGACGACATGTACAAAAGAAGTTAGAAACTAAAAAATGCAGATCAAATTGAAAGAAAGTTAATTCTGATATGGCAAAACCACGATCGTTGAGCAGACTTAATGCAACCTTCCTAAATACCCTCTTTCACATCGCTGTCTGATGCAGTCTTCTACGAAGGGGTCTAACGATCTAATGTAGTTTTAATGTAGAACTAGAGTAAATTCAACCGATTGTACGCGAAGTACTGACCGCCGTTGCAATCCCGCACAAAATTCTATCAACAAATCAATCTTTAACTGGAGCCACGGTCCAAAGTCCACTAACAAACAAAGAAACCAAACTAATACACCCATTGTGAAGGGAGCGACTACAAAAGCCATAAAGGGGACTAAAGCCATCACACAGATGAGACTTATTGAAAGCAGCGAAGAAAGTAAGAAAATAAACTAGAAACTGCAAAAAGGAGATAAAGAGGGGCTTACCATGGACGAAAACATCCATGATAGCCCTTCTAAAGGGTTTTCAGTGAAAAGAGGAGGAAGATAGGAAAGGAGGGATTTCGGCTAGGTTTTTTTTCCTTTTCATAATATTTATATGGGTGAGTTAGTGACTTAGTGTGTCTATTTTAAGAAAAATATATTACTAATTAAATCTAGGCCTAAATAACTTAAGAGATTTTTAAAATTGAAAGTCTATTTAAGCCCACATTCATTCTTTTAAAAAAAATGGAATTGTCAAATAAGATATAGGAAGTTTCAAATTCGTAATCTTTTTATATAGGTGCAAGGATATCTATTTCAAGATAATTCGTTCTAAAATTTATATGAATTTGAAGATTCAACAAATCTATTACTAATTACATCGTTATTCAATAACTTAATAAATTTTAAAAGGGATTTTATTTAAGCCTATATATTCAAAGGGTTCTTTAACAGTTAACTTTGGTTTCAAAGTGATTTGAAGTTTTTGATAAATGATGATACCACAATCAACTTAGGCTATGTTTAGTTCACCTGAAATTTACTGATCTGAACTGATCTGAACTTATTTTTTCTGATCTGATCTGAACTTATCTTTTATAAAACATATTATTACTATTATTATTATTACTTTCTATTTCATTACTAGTATTACTATTACTATCATTTTATTACTATGCACAACTTTTAATAATAATAATAATTAACTGTTTTAATAATAATATTATAATAATAATAACAATAATAATAATAGCATAATTAGTTTTTTTTTTTAAAAGAACACATTAGTATATGAACATACAATTAAAAATAAAAGACCAAGGACTCTTGGGTCCAATGGTATGGCTTCCTATCTTCCACATGGGAGACCAAGGTTCAAATCTTAGTGGAAGCATAAATTTCATATTGTTGTGGGTGGGGGGGGGGGGTTGGGGCTTGTTGGGCCTCTTGGTGAGTGACCCTATGCGAGGGCAGCCCAGAGGAAATTCATCTTACCACAGGGTTCCCGAAAGGGGCCCAAAAAAAAGACAACATTTTAGATAAAAAAAACATATTGTTCATGGTAAAGAGAACATATTGTTCATGTTCAAGGTCCGTTTATAATAAGAATTTAGGTAGTAATGAAAATAACATATAATGATACTAAAAAAAGAATATATACTGAAAGAGCATACAAAATATATTTAAAGAACACATTCTAAAAATAAAAGATAGATGTTACTTTTAAATTGATGACATGTTTGGATTTAACTAACAACATGTTCTTTGTTATATCAATAAATTGTTCTTTTTATTATAAATAAACCTATAGATATATATAATCATATGATCTTGAACAAAATGGTTAAATATTCTTCTTATATCGTTGTCTTGTTCTATATAAACTTTATTTTTAAAGATAAGTTGAAATCCTTTGTAGGGAAAATTTTAAACGTGATGCCAACACCATTAATTAGGTTATCTCATGCTACTCATGTTTTATATAAACTAGTAACGTATAATTTATATTATTCTACCAAAATTATTTTAAAAAATAAACATCATATATTATTGTCATGTTCGTTACATGTACAACATCAAAAAGAACATCACATATCAAAATTATTAATTAGAACAAATATAAAAAAGACACGTACAAATGCCAAAAGAACATTCTTCTTCTTGAACACAAATAGCTTCAAATAATGATATCAATGACATTTATAATAATAGCAACAACATTAATAATAATTACCAATATTAATAATTAATAAGTATAACAACGACAATAATAATAATCTTTTTGAACAAATGTACTAGTAAATAGTAATATTAATAGTAATAGTAATCGTATAAAGTAATATTAATAATAATAGTAATAATAATAATAATAATAACAACAACAATAATAATAATAATAATAATAATAATAATAATAATAATAACAATAACAATAATAGCATTAGTAATACTAATAATCATGATAATAATAACAATAATAATAAGTTTTTTAATATAAGCATAATCTGAACTGATCTGATCTGAACTTTATTTTTTCTGATCTGATCCGATCTGATCTGAAATAAGTAAAAATAAGGTGAACTGAACATAACCTTAGCCCGCAACTTATCTCGAATTCTTTTTGGAGCAAGACAAGGAAGTCTCGCTTTATACCTTCATTAGCACCAAGATTCTTTGAAATAAAAAATCGGTGGGATGAGAAATCTAAAGCGGGCTAAATAGCAGCAACATGCAACACAAAACAACAGCTAAAGAATTCATTATTGACACAACCAAACACGACGGAGGGAGGAGGAGCAGCGGGGGGAGCAAACCACCAGCAACTGCGAAGCTTAACACAACAACACCCCGCAACAGGATGCGCAATGACCAGAGCTAGGATAGAATGAAAGGCAGCGAACAACCAAGACAACAAACAAAAGGAGGAGGAATCAAGAATCAACTTTGAATCATGAACAATAAGACAACTAACGTCGGAGAACTAAGAAGGCAGCAAAGAGGAGAGAGAATTGGGGCCGGGGGATCGACCATAAACTTTTAATGAACAAGTGCCACGAAAGGGAGGTGAAGACAAGTACCAAGGGCCCAAGATTGTGAGATAGAGGAGAGGTAATAACTTGGTGTTTTTTTTTTTCTAAAATATGATTTACACTCAATTTATCAAATTCCAAAACATCTTTTAATTGGACAAAATAATTTCATTTCTTAAGTTGAACTCAAATACAAGGTTAACTAGCAATTATAAAACCTATAACAATAAATATTTTAGATGAATCTATGTTATACAAACTAATTCTGAAAACTTAATAGCAAAGTTAAGCTCAAAAAAATAATTATATATCGTTTTATAAAGGAAAAATTTACTAGAACAGTCCCAACTTTGAGCGTTCCGCCATTTTTAGTCCCAACTAAGGATTATTTGTGAGCAGTCCTAACTATGCATCATTTTTTTACAAAATTGGTCCCGATTGACTAGTTACCTATTTAGCAGGTTAATTTTTTCTAATTTATTAAATTGGTTTTCTTCTTCCTCCTCCTCTCTCCTCCCTCCCCTGCCACGCCCGTGCTTCCCCCTCCCCTACCACCCCCAAAATCCCCTCCCCTGCCTTGCATAAGTTTCCATTGGGACTTCCTGTAATTCGTGTCAAATTTCCTATCAATCTTTCAACTTTCATGTTACGGTGACATTTAGAACTCAAGAATTCAACTTCACAAAAAAGAATCTTCAACAACTTTCAACGAAAAAATGGGTTGCAGGACATATAAATATCATATACTATGAAGCAATTAAACATAAAAAGGAGAAAGAATGAAAAGTGAACTTGAATTACATTTCCGAGTTTGTGAGATTGAGACCGAAGACCTAAAATTTCATCATCAAGATTAACACGCATAAGATCAATCTGCAATTTTACATCATCGAGTTTCCCACCTGTCGAGTGCTCAATCTATCGTTGAGTTAGCTAGTAATTACCTTGAAAACCCATCTCCCCTAAAAAGACGGTATCTGGAACAATCTCATCAAGTTCAGTACTTAAACCTTGATAAAAATAGAATAAAATGTAACATTTCAAACTCAAATTATAACTACAAAAAAAATAGAAAAAAACAAGTAATACATTGATGAATCAGAATGATGAGCGAAAAAAATAGGTTTGAAATTACTGGCATGAAGAGAAGAAGGAAGATTGTTAGCTAGTATACATTGATAGAATATGATATCTTCACTTTCTCTGTTTTATTTCAATTTTGATTTGCTTCGGTCAGACTCCAGATCTTTATTTTCGTATTTTCATATTGAATTTTGCTAGTATTTGTTGACATCAGATTTTTTAGGGGTGTTAGGGTTTCAAGAATTGCAATTTATGTTGTGCTATACTATATTTTTAGGGATTCAATAGCATCAAATCCTCCATTCGAGTTGGAGGATCAGACGGATGAGGGGTGGCAAGGGAGGGAGAAGATGAGGGTGGCAGGGAGAAGGAAGGGGGTTGAAGGACCATTTTTGTAAGTGGGGGTGGTTAGGGTAGTTCTAGTGGTGGTGTTGGGTGGTGGGTGGTGTTGAATAGGTGGTGGCAAAAAAAAATGAGTTTTACCTATTATAACAGGTCATTAACCTGCAATTTTGTAAAGTATGATGCATAGTTGGTACTGCTCAGAAATAATCTGTAGTTGAGACTGTAAATGGCGGAACGCCCATAATTGAGACCGTTCCTGTCAATTTTTCCTTTTATAAAAGCGAATTTAATATACATGCTATTGTATTCAAATATTACCACATTAACTCTTAATCGAAACTGCTTAAAAGTACAAGCTATACAAAAGTACTTACTAAATAACTAACTTCATATATAAACAAAGTAGCAGAATATTTAATTTTTTAAGTCGTGAACCCCTAAATTGATTACAATGAAAAAGAGGGGTGAATGGGACTACCGGAAGCGGGAGCAGAAGCAAGTGTAAAAGTGTCAGTGGTGCGAATTGTGATTTCATCTTAGCCTATTAGGGAAGTAGTCAGCAGAGCAAAGGCTTCTCAATCAACTTTACTCTTAGATAAATGGTGGATCATATGGCATTAACTACGTCAACTATTGAATAAAGGGGAAATAAGCCAATTTTATAATATTCTCAATACATGATTATGAAACTTTAAATTATATGCTATTATATCATATCAAGATTTTAGGAGAAACATACTAAAATTTTAAATTTATAAAATAAAAAATTTCCCGTGCAATTTGCACGGGTGCATAAGCTAGTAAAATGTGTATAAACAGATATGAAAATAAACTGAAACTGATAAGTTAACTGAAACTGAAACTGATAAGGTGCTGGAACTGATAAGGTAACTGATTAGTTTAACTGTTTGACAAAATTACTTGATAAATTATTTTGGCAAAATTAGTTGTTGTAAAAATTTTGGAAAGATTTTCCAAAATTTCAGTCACCTGATTTTGAAAAGGTAAAAATTTTAACTTATCATTTAAGGCCCTGTTTGACAAAACTAGCGGTTGCAGTAGCTGTTAGCTGTTGCAGTAGCGTTTAGCTGTTGAGGTAGCTATCAGCGGTCAACTAGTAGCTGTTAGCGATTAGCGTTTAAAGTAGCTGTTCAAAATATAAGTGTTTGGCAAAAGTAGCTGTCAGAATTGCAAAAAACAAAAAAGGACATACATTCACTTATAGAATTAAATAAAAAAATTTGATTAATTAGTTTAATGATTAAACTCAATGATTAATTTTCAATGAAACTTACATATAAGGAGTATACAACTTTTACTACTCAAACAAACGTACAAGTTTAAGATAGTCCTTCACCCCTGCAAAATGGTCATCATTTATAAAAACATACTTCCTGCGTTTTTTTAGTTGTTACATATTGACTTTTTACACTATTCATCTTATGTAGTTTGACCGTATTTGGTTATTTTTTCATAAGAAAAAAATAGTCAAGTGGGATCTTGTTGGATTCGTCTCAATATATATACTTTCCAAATATCAATTTTTTATAATTTTTACTTATGTACAAGTAGAGATATTAAAGGTATAATTTATGCGTTGATAAACGTGTTGATCAGGAGAAATGAAACAACTAAAAAATCAGGAGAAGTATATATACAGAGTCGAATGTATGTATGATGTCATATTTGAACCATTAGTATATTTCATACACTCCTATAAAGAAAAAAGAGTATATATAATATTCTATGTATATTTTGTAATAATATACTTATTTTGTACGCCTATATATTCTCTATCAAAAAACACAACATAAATCAATTTTTGAAATATATATGTAAACTAAACGTTTTAATAATACTAATAATCATAGAAAAAAAGACATATATCTTGTTTGTAATAGCTAGATTAAAGATACTTGTGAAATTTGGGTCATAAAATATTATGAAACTTTAGCTAGCCCTTTTGTAAAAAAAAAAAAATAACAAAAAACTCCCAAGTAGTACAACTAAAAGTATTTTACACAATACCATTATAGATTTATTGATTAAAAAAAAAAGAAAAAAGAGTTGATCAAAAGCATAATGAATGCAATATAGAAGCAAACGCTAGCTTTTTTCGGCTTCAAACGTTACCTATTGTAACGTTTCACAAAAGCTACCCATAATCTACCTAATCTCTACCCGCTACCATAATCGCTACCTTACCAAACACTCCTAATTTTCCTTAAGTAGCTTTTTAATTTGTCCAACCTTTACCCGCTACCTAAAACGCTAGTACCAAACAGGGCCTAAGTCATTTTAACCACCTCTGAAATTCTATTTTAGATGCTCCCTAAACACTACTAATCATTTTAGCACCTAAAATATATGAGCACCCTATCATTTAAGGTAGCTAAAATGCTTCCCCAAACATAGCCATAAACGTGCACGGCTAGGAAGTAGGAACTCTGTACACAACTCGAGTTTCCCGTCTTCCCCATCCTTCGCTTAATCGCTTCAACCCACCTTTCCAGTTTTGAGGGCATTCACCACTAATCTGTCGCCGACTCTATCCATCGTGCTCTCACTGTCTCACACATACTTGCACAGCTCTCACTGTAAGTTTTTTTTATAAATGAAAGGTTTTTTTTTACCCTAAAACTTGAATTCCATATATATTTTCTATTTTCCCTTGGAAATGTAGATATTTAGCTGTTGTATAGACGATTTTAAGGGTTAATGTTAATTGTTAACCTTTCATTGCAAGTATTAGTGATAAGTGGTGAGGTTTCAGCCAATAGAATTTCATTGTTCATTCACAAGGCACATTACTTCCAATTTTAGTTACAAAGTTTGTTTCTTAGGCTCCGTTTGAAAAGAAACTTTTAAAAAATTTAGGAAACGATTTTCAGATGAAATTTTTAAACGGCAAAAACCCCGCAAAAATAAATTAGAAGGGAATAATAAAAAAAACCAATTAATCTAGATTGTCAATTTTTTTTTTTGCTTCATATGTAATGGTAGATGTCGATGAAGTTATTATTTGGAAAATGTTAAATTCGGTAAGAATAGTTTGGAATAGTTAATTTTCTGTGTGTTACTATTTTTCATTATTAGCATTACATGGTGAAGCTTATATTAGAAGTCTCTTTCATCAATTGTAAGGAGCCTTACCTTTTTCTTTAGTGTATTAATTTTTTAATTTTTACCTTAAGGGTCTTTTTGGTTTGATGGAAAATGGTTTTTCATGGAAAATATATTCCGGTGGAAAACGCAAATAAATATTAGTTTTCCTTTGTTTGGTTCGATGAAAAACTATTAAGTATTAAGCTAAGAAGGGAAAATAGAGATGTTGGGAATGAGAGAATGGAGGAAAATGCTTTTTCTTCAAATTTTGGAGGAAAATGTTTACAAAGGGATGAAAAACTCTTTTCCACCTTTGTTTCCCTTTTTGAATCCCTTGTCCAACCAAACAACGGAAAATGGGGAAAATCAGTATCTTCTAAAGCAAACAGAGCCTAAGTTTGTTCATATGTTGTGTGAATAGTCTTTGGAGAATGAAAGTGTTTTAAGTTTCTCTTTCTCAGGTTGTAGTACGCCGTTTTAGATCTTCTAACTTTGGTCGGGACGGTTGTGTATCATACAGGAAGGGTTTAAGTCTATAAATATCATGCGCTTCTGAAGTTCAAAGATATTGGATACGTAGGTTTAATCTGTATACTTGGAAGTTAGTGGCTGAACAAGTTACACATGGGCTGCACTTGTACTTCTGGAGCACTACTTTTGGATAATTTGGCACTTTTCACATTTCAAGCCAAAGCCATTTTTCAACTTAGAAACCCCAAGGCTCGTTGGGAAGCACATGACATTACATTAACGACCAAAGTCAATTTCTTGCAGCATACGGTTGCAACTAAAGCATTTGAGTTGAGACATGTGGTTCCTTCATTAGAACCTGATTTCTTGTTCGATAGTGGCAACTCAGGGAGTCATGGCAACAACAATAATAACAACAATGGTAATGGAAACAATAATGATAAGAATGATAATGATGGTGGTAGTAACCATGGGGAAAGTCATGGTGCGAATCTGCACACCATTGCATTGTTTTGGATCTATCACTTGACTTCCTTTTTCAGTGGCCGAATATGGAATGGCAAGCTCGATATGAGAGAGGGGATGTTTTCTCCTCGACATGTTTTGCTATGCTTGCTGGCAGTTTTAGGTTTTCTTCGCCTGCTCCATTTAGATTCTGCAATTGCATTAGAAAGAATTAATGAGGAGGTTGTATGGGAGATCAAAGGAAGTCAGAGAACAAAGCTTATTCCTGATCCTTCCAAAGATGAATTTGTGGTGGTTCCATCATCATCTTTAATGCCTTCATCAACATTGGCTAAGGGGGATATGGATTTTAGAAATCTTAATCCCTCAGTCCGACTTCCTAGTCTATGGCTGCTATGCAAAGATTTAGTATTCCGTTTGATGCTACCAGAAGGTTTTCCTGAGAGTGTGACGAGTGATTATTTGGACTACTCTTTGTGGAGAGGGGGTCCAGGGTATTGCTAGCCAGATTAGCGGGGTACTGGCCACACAGGTTAGCATGCATATGAATTTGTTCAAGCTCTTTTTTCACTGTTTGCAAATATGGTTTTTGATGGGTAGAGACTAGTGAATGTCTTTGTTGTATTCTTGTCTGTGACCAGTCTTCGGTTGTTTGTCCTTGTAGTCTTTGCTCTTTGCTGTTGGGCTAGGAAAAGGAGCGATTCCAACTGCAGCGGCAATAAATTGGGTTCTGAAGGATGGAATTGGATACCTTAGCAAGATCATGCTATCTAAATATGGGAGACACTTTGATGTCCATCCAAAAGGATGGAGGTTGTTTGCTGATCTTTTAGAAAATACTGCATTTGGATTGGAGATACTAACACTTGCTTTTCCTCATCTTTTCATCTTCATTGGTGCTACTGCTGGAGCTGGACGATCTGCTGCTACACTAATCCAGGTAAGATAAAAAGCTTCACTGTGTTTTCAGTTTGTTTTGGCAGAACTTTTTTCTTTCTTTTTTAGGAGCTAGATAATGTGCTAGCAGATTGCTTCATGTAACCTGATAGAACAAAAAAGAAAAAGTTGGAGAGTTCTAATAAATGCAAGATAATCTTTCTTAGTTAAGGCTGCAAAGATCCTGGTCCCCATCATGGCAAGGATGTAAGTGTCTTAAACCAGCAGCAGTGTGTGATCACAAAGAAGAGAAGTAATCCACTGGATACTAATGCACATGTTTTAACATTCTTCAAATTCCCTATCAAAACGTATTCGAAGCTTAATCTGTTGAAGTTTGTCACCACAACTAAAGCTAAATGACTGCTACATTTTCAGTGAGTCCAACCATTAACGTATAAACATGTTTGACGCGTTTGAATTGAACTCTAATTGTTCTAATGATGCATCTCTCAAATGTCTGGTACTAATGTCTTCAAGTTGATTGCTCCATTATACATCATGCACATATCTCTATTATTTTACTATTAATTCACTTGAATCGATAAAGAAATGGTGTGCTCATTATGTAAACCCGTAGCTTCTTAAATGGATGATTTTCCTCAATTGTCTATTGCATCGATCTTGCTAATCATGATACCTGTTGTATAGTCTATGTCTTGCATCTCTCTCTTCGGCATTTGACATCTCTCTTTTTGTCGTTGTGCTGTATAGTCTGTATCCTGAAAACTGCTCTTGACTCATTTAAAATTTTTACCCCCTTAAAATACACAAGTATCTCAAAGGCTAAGAAGATACCGAGGTCTGGGTATTGATAACTTAGAGAATGTGTCAGTTTGCATTGATGGTGAATTATTGATTTGGAGCAAGTTTTCATTTTTGTTTTTGGCACCTCTGCCTGTTTATCTGTTACTCACGCTGTCTCCCTCTCTCTGCCTCAATAGTTTATTCTGAAAATTCTGTACATTTTCTCTTTTGGCGGGTCTTTCAAGACTGAAAATCATCTATTTCTAATAGGCTAGTAAGATATTGAATGTATTCCTTGTTGAGGTAAAAGCGAGATGTACCTCTTTTTGATGTTTCTTTCACCTGCAAATTTTACTTTCTCCCTCTTCCTTGTTTATTCATTTTAACTCCCAGCTCTTTTCTTGTTTCATTGGTCATGGTGACGATTTCGTTTGACGATTCATGTTAGCCGACCCCGAATCATTTTGGGACTAAGGCTTTGTTGTTGTTGTTTTACCTGCAAATTTTCTTGGTAATGTAGACGAATGGCCAGTTCTTATTGATTATTATTTCTGGTTACATTCTACATTGTTTGCATACATATTTATGAGACTCATAATCATGAAGAAGGATGACATTATGCCTGGAGTTGGGACTATTTCCACTGCAAGTAATTTTGGGTTGCTTTTGTTTTGATTTCTTTGTTCTTACTCGTCACTTCTCTCTTATAGCATGCTTATGTGGAATAATATTTGCAAATAGTTCAGAATGCTACTCATTGCTTTCCTTTTATAGCATTTTGGTATAGAAGCTTATACATTCTGCTCATCATGTGCTAATATTTGATGCCATGGTTTTTGAAGGCTGCCACAAGAAGCTGTTTTTATGCAGGCTTTGCTGCAAAGAGGAATTTTGCGGAGGTAAGTATGGTTTTTTAATGTATCAGTGGTCAAATTGTAGAGGCCTTCTCTTTCCTTTATTTCTAGGATGATGTAAGATACCACATGACTTCTTGGGATGAATTGTGCTAGGTAATCACAAAGGGTGAAGCACAAGGAATGGTGAGCAAGTCAGTCGGTATCATGCTTGGGATAGCATTAGCTAATTGCATAGGCTCCTCAGTACCACTTGCCCTCGCTTGCTTTGGTGTCATAACTTGGGTCCACATGTTCTGCAATCTGAAGTCTTATCAATCCATTCAACTGAGGACTTTGAACCCATATCGAGCAAGTACTTCTTTTCCCTAGAAGTAATCATGTTCTCAAAGGCACATTTTATACTGATTCGTTGATTCTTATTAGTTACAAGAACTAGGAAGTCGCAGCTAAGAACTAGGGGCCAAGTTCTCAATAGTTTATTCTTGATATACTTGGAGATGCCTTTATTTTCTATAAATATGATTTTTTTTGCTGAAACATTTTTTTTACAGGCTTAGTGTTCAGTGAATATCTGCTGAGTGGTCAGGTGCCTTCTGTTAAAGAAGTTAATGATGAGGAACCTCTTTTTCCAGCATTACCTATTCTGAATTTGAGGCCTCCTTACAAAGTGAGTTTCTTTTTGTTTCTCATTTCTGACTTTCTGTAAGAGACATGGCTCATATAGGACACTATGGGGTTTCCTTGTCCTTCTCCCAAACTAAATTGACAATATTCATAGCCGTCATTAATGAGGTTTAGGGTGGTTCAGTCTTCAGATGTTCATGGCCAAAACCTTACCCATTTGAGACTATTAGAATCTAGAGGTTGTTTCCAAGAGACCTGTTAAGCTTCAAATTGTGGAAAAGGGAAGCCGCTGAAAGAAATTACTAAATTAAATACTAGTCAAAGATTAGTTTGATTGGAGGCTGTTCATGAGTCCAAGTCTGTACGGGAACTGAATTTCGATGAAGACCAAACTGGACCATAGAAAATAGCACTGGAATAAAACTGTATCAGAATGGACAGATATTGTATTCTATTTTTTCCCTTTGCTTTGGAGGTTGTTATTTGTTTGGCATATATGGGCTCAATCTGATGCTTGAATAATCCTAGCTCTATAAGCATTCTAAATCAATTGGCGGAGGAAATGATGACGACTTCTAAAATTTTATTTTGGTGCTTGAGTTTTGACAAAGATATCTATTTGTCTACTTCAGTAAAATATTTCAATAGCTTTTATTTATGAGTTGTGAGAAACAATCTTCTATTTTTTTTTCCCTATATGCGGTTTTTCCTACTTTCCTTGTTTCCTATATGCACTTCAAAAACTTTGCAAAATTGTGCTGGTAAATGGTAAGTTCGGTTAGTTCTCACTTAATGCTATTCTGATATTTGTCTTTTAATATGTCCTAACCTTTTCAAAGTTTCTTTCTTTCCACCAGTGGAGACATGAGACTTACCCGGGGGAAGGAGGGCTATCCCTGTATCCATTCCCCTAGTTTGGTGACCTGGTGTGATGTTAGATTCAATGGCTCTGAATAATGTGGAAGTCTTATACATTCTGCAATAGACATGGCATTGTATTTCAAAAGGTTATGGCTAATTTGTTCACATGTAACCTTTTGTTTTCAGCCAGGCTCTTCAAATCTTTCTCTTGTAGCCAAGAATGCAGCTGCAGAAATTGAGAGGAGGCTGGAGCTGGGATCCACACTTAGTGATGTCATTCAGAGAAGGGAGGATGCGGTTGCTCTTCTCGATCTCTATAGAAATGAAGGCTACTTATTAACCGAGCACAATGGAAAATTCTGTGTAAGTAACTCTTTACATGATTTATTTCATACTAGGTTCTTCTTCGTCTTTTGCTGTATTGGTCCCTGCTTCCTGCTTATCCAAGTGACTGGTGCAGTGGATAAACTCTTGTATTATTAGGCCTAGATTCCTGATTGGGCTTTTAAATGTTGGACCATGCTAACCAAATGTATAGAATCAAGGGGTCTTGAATTGCACCCTTTAAATGGTTGAGTTTGGCGGCTATTTGTAGATAGCATCACTACATATGTTGTCAAGACTTTTTAGTGTTGAGTGTTGCGAATTGCATTTACTTTTTAGTTGTCTGTTGGCACAGTGCCCTTAGTACATACTCAAGTGGTGAACTTGTCCTCTACACACTTGAAAGTGAAAATTGGTGGGAAACACGATGCACAATAATAGGAGAAACGTACCAGAAACTGATGGTTTAGTTGCTGAAGGAGGACTAAGGGTTGTGTAAGCCTGTAAGGATAGATTATAGAAAGTGGATGCAAAAAATTTGACCCATTATCATAAGGGTGAGCTACTTTCTCGTGAAGTTTAGTTACTATTTAACACTCAAGATAGGTAATTGGCTTTAAGCAGAAAATAATTTGGCAGAACTTGAGCAACAAGAGTATCTTACTTACTCTGCTCCACATTTGGGACTAGTAGTCATTGAGCTGCGATCTGGGTGTCTGTTGCAAACCCTAAGTCAATTTTCACAATTGTTCATCCTCCCTGTCATCCGTTTCACTATATCAATTTTCAGAATCTATCATCCTCCTTGTTGTCCATTTCACTATGTCAATTTTCACAGTTGTTCATCCTCCTTGTTATACGTTTCACTATGTCAATTTTCACATTTGCTCCACATTTGGGACTAGTAGACGGTAGTCATTACCAGCTGCTATCTGGATGTTTGTCCCAAACAGTAAATCAATTTTCATAATTGTTCATCCTCCTTGTTACTGCGTTTTACTATGTCTTATTGATAATGCTGAAGTAATGAATGTAATTCAATAGAGTTTTTGTGCCTTATTTGTTTTTTTTTTCCCCTTTATCTGGTCTCCAATTTGTTTCACAGCATTTTATTTGTTGATGTTTTGATTGGTACAGGTTATACTTAAAGAAAGCGCTTCGCCACAAGACATGCTCATGTCTTTGTACCAGACCAACTTCCTTTATTGGCTCGAGACAAATGCTGGATTGAAATCGAAAAATGTTTGTGATGACTGTAGACCTGGTGGGAAGTTGCAGATATCTCTCGATTATGTCCGAAGGGAGTTTGACCATTTGAAGCATGATAGTGAATCAGCAGGTTGGGTCACTAATGGTCTCATCGCTAGGCCTTTGCCTCACAGGATTTGTCTTAACAACACAATTTCTGCTGCACCTAGTAGCTAATGTTGGCATAAGATCTGGACAGTTCTGGCAGCAACGTGATAAACAGATATTTGTTGGCTTAACTGTCATATGCGCTAGTGGTTTCGGGAATTTCAGGCTTTATGCTAACAGAATTAAAAGCAATGAGCAAGGGCGACTAAGAGGCAATGGTAAGTGTTAAAGACATGCTGTATAGACTTTGGTGTGTTCTGCTAGTTCAGAACTCAGAAGTCTTTGCTGAATATGGTAAGTGTTAAAGAGACATGCCATCATCCAGGGAATTGCTAGTATACTGGGAAACTGGTCGCGTTTTGGATTTTTTTTTACTTGCGTAATTTGATTTCATTTGGCGGCAAAAAATTCCATTCTTTGATGATATAATGAAATGCTGCATTCTAGGGCTGCACAGTTAAATCTTTCATCTGATTAGAATATTAGATGACATAAACTGAAGTTGGTGCTAATATTTCACTGCTATATCTCCTCTAAAGGCTCTAAGTAGTTTACTGCAGTGTTCCCTTTCCTTTTATCTTATTGAAGCGTCAAATCAAGGTGTTTTCTCTTTCTTTTCTGTTGCAAACTTTGACCATGATGGCTATTTATTGAGGTGTACACACTATCCATCAAACCTCAGATTAGATGTAACAGTCAAGCCTCCTACCGGTTAAATGGGAGTATTAATCTGCGTTTAAACCTGTAGTTGTTGCATCTTGCTCTGACCACTTGTCTGATCTAAAGAATTAAACCTTTCTTAGTTCCTAGAAATGCTTCTCAGATCAGATGACTTTGTTGCTGATGCTGACATGCTTATGCAATATTTTTCGCCCGTCTCGAAATATTAGACATTATTTTGGTATTTCCGGAAAAAAGTCGTCATACGTTCTACTTTTTTTAGGTTTGCAATTAGTTGATCATGAAATTATGTGCATAGTCCAACAAAACTATGAAGGATCTTTAGAATAAAATTGTGGTGGTATGCTTATTTATGAAGTGTTGTGACAATGTGACTAATTGCAGGCCTAGTTTGTGGTTTCTTTATGTGAAGGGAAGTTTGTGCCCTAATGGAGTCAATTCTATGTTGCACAGAATTCTCATGGAAGTTGCGTGTCCATTTCGTACATGAGACATTTCTGCGTTTCGGAAATCTCATGGAAGGAATATCATTTCTCATGGAATAAATTATTGTGAAAACTATCAAGCAATCAAACTCCTCGAAACTTATTTTAGAAGGATGATAGATGATGTAGATAGACGAATTAACTACAACAACAATGTTAAATTCTTAATCTAATTCGAATAGGGTGCATTGCATGAGTTAAAATTTCATCTTTTGTGGTAGTTACATGGATCCATGCCTTTATTATCTTCCGTTGAGTATACATGCTCTTGCAAATTCAATTTTTTGATATGGTTTGTAATGCTTCCATCCAAGTAATATTTGTCTTCCCCCGACTTCTTATAAAATCTCTTGTAAGCCGACCTTCTAATCTAATTGGTGTATGACTGTATCCTATAGACGACGTTTCACATGCACAAACCATTACAACTGGTCTTCTCTTATCTTGCAATGTCATCAACTTCAACCCTCATTCGAATATCATCGTTTGTCATTGTGTTCCCACATGTCCATCTCAATATTATATCTCTGGTACTTTATCTTTCTAGTAGGATCTTTCCTAGAAGCCCAGCACTCAGAGCCATATATATTAAAATACTGAAAATAATTTAAACTTTAGTAAGAGGAGTAATTTGGTTAATTAATGTTTAAATTATTTTAATTTAATTTGTCCTTATACCGTGTCTATCCACCATTTTAAAATCCTTAAAGTTGAGCAGTTTTTTGAAAACTCGCTTCAGATATAAAATTTTGAGTATTCAAAGATGCTCTCGTTATTCCCAATAAGGTAGCTCGGTAACATATTGCTTCTTCCAAAGCCCGTCCCGTTCGTTCCGCCCGAAACAAGCCAATTAGTTCTCCGGGCAAAAAAACATTAGACATAACATCTTATGAAACCAAGATTTGTGTGTGCTGAGGGGATTGGTTAAAAGTTAGCTGAAACGGATGAAGTATTAAATATCCCAATGCTCTAAATTGTTGTTGTAGGTTAAAAGTTCTCTGCCTTTAATTACTCATGTTAAGCGTTAAATTTGTGCAAATCATTTCCACAATCCATAGCAGTGTTTTACTATCTGTATGGAAGGGTGAGGAATTCTGACTGCAGAAAAATCTGCCGGATAACGCACTTCGACATTAGATTGGATATTACAACCCATTTCTGAGTTTTCAGTCATTCATCCAACAGATTTACTGCCACTGAAATAATATTGCCATTACTAGCTGTATTACTGAAGCAATTAACACAACTAATAAAACAATTAAGCAAGTTGCTTCTGTGGATTATCTGCTCTGCCTGAAAGATTAAAGTTTCTGAGTTCTAAACTTCTAATGTTGCTTTATTCTATGGACATTTATCATCATATAAAATCTCAGACATTTATATTCATGTACACAATTAAACAAGATCATTTCTTCTTGTTTTTGTTCTGTTTCCTGGAGTACACCATACCTTTAATCCCATCAGGGTCTGCAACGAACCCCATCGGCCTATAAAACCCAAGAACTCGAGGCTCTGAATACAGCGCAATATTCGTAATCCCTTTCTGCAACAACTCCTCTAACAACCTCTCCATGACAGCTTTCCCTAACCCAATCCCTTGAAATGTAGGATCCACAACCACGTCCCATATGATAGCATTGAACACTCCATCCCCTGTTGCTCTAGCAAAGGCCACTGGCCTTTTTGTCTTTAGGGACTCAACCCATATAAGAGAGTCTGTATGCTCCAGGGCAACCTGTATTTTATCAGGGTCCCGCCGAGGGAACCCCACGGCTACGAACACCGAGTTAAGTTGGTTAAGGTTGAGGCCGTCAGCTGTACGGTGTAGGATGAGGCCTCGGGACTCGAGGGCGGTGTCGGAAACAGTGTAGGAGATGTTAGGGAGCTGGGCTGAAATGATGGGGAGTATTACTCTATGAGGGTGGGTTTTGGTTTGGCTGAGGGAGGGTGATGGAAGAGGGGTGAGTGCAACTCCAGAACGGAGCATTGTATATTTGGTTATTCTTTTTTGGGGTTGCTAAGAAAGAATATGGTCGAAATTGTATGGTATGGGATGATGATATGTTCTATGCTTTGAAGAATTTGTGGTTGTCATTGTGTTGTTGGCGGATGATGTGTATTGTGTTGAGCCCAATTGCATGCCGAAAAGGATATTGTTACGCTCTTTTTGAAGTTAGGTAGTTGTGTTTTACTACTCAAAATTGAAAGGTACAATAGCGGAGGAAAGTTGGATGATTGTGTAGTCAGTTACTCAAAATTCTTTTTTTGTTTCTTTTTTTATTGAATGGAAGACTGTCATTCTTAGAGGTAGCAACTGGCAAAGGTTGTTTAGATTGGGATCGATTGGAGTAAATGTATATGAGTAATAATTCGGGTTAATTTAATATGAGTAGTGAGTCATTTTAAACCAAATGGACTCAATTTGGATTATGTTCAAGTATATTAATATGTGAATGAGCTTATAATGATAAATCCATCAATAGAAATCATATAAGTTTTCACCTTGAATCGATTAAAGTCGTATCAAATTTGGATTGGGTATAAAAAAAATCACTTAAAATCTGTATAATTGGAATCTAAATGGGTAATTTGAATTGGGAAATTAGTTATAAACTAGCTTTTTCAAGTTTGATCACTTTCATATTCTCATCATCTTATCTTCATTTATGTTACAAAAGAATAAAATAAATAATAAGTATCAGTTGACGGCTAACAGTATGTTTGGATAAATTCAGATTTTTTCCATTCACGTGATCCCCATATCTTTGCTTTGTTTCAATCTGATTATGATATTATGATGTCGGTGTTAGGACTGGCAATGAGTTGAGACAGCTCGCGAGCTACTCGAACTCGACTCGGTCAAAGCTCGGTCAAAGCTTGACTCGAGTGAGCTCGACTCGAGCTCGAACTCGACTCGACATGTTAACGAGTCGAGTCGAGCAACTCAATACTCGACTCGAAAAGCTCGTGAGATACTCGAAAAAATTATTTATATATATACATATATATATCTATATACTTTTACTTTTGATTTTTTTATTTGTTGGCAGGTTTTTGTGGTAAAACCGTACCAACAGAAGATTTATATCTGAATATGTGATATGGGCCTTTAATGCTTTTAAATGATATTCAGCCCATTTTCTAACTCTCCCATGTTCCTAAGAAACCCTAACTCTCCTAACAAACCCTCAAAAGTTGCTAGTCGTTTCTCTCTCCTCTCCATTTCTGTCTCTCCTCCGTTCCTCCCTGACTCCCTCTCCTCTCATGCTCTCACCCTAGAAGGCCATCTCTCTCACTGAAAGTCGAAGATCTCTCCTCACTCATTGATTCTCTCGCTGATCTCCTGCATTTCTCAGTGAAAATCGAAGAATATCTTCTCCATTTCTTAGTGAAGATCGAAGAATATCAGATAATTGTCTCATCACTCGCTGACTTTCTAGTTAACTATGTTCGTCGACGACGACGATGGAGTTAGCAAATTTTGTTTATCCTCCGATTTCTCGGGGTCCCGGGTGGGACCAGGAATGCACATCGCCGGAAGTGAAGCAAGTCTGGGTCTACAAGTTGCAGTTCCATTTAATTTCGGGAGAGAAGGAAAGGAAGGCAGACGGTTAAGAGGGATAGATAGATGGAGTGGAGATGATGATGGTGAGCTCAGGAATATGGTTTGCATCTTTGTTGCTTTGCATTTTTATTAAGTGTTGTATTTGAAAATAGATCCGGCTTGGTAGTATTAGATTAATTACAACTGTTGCATTTTTATTTTTTTGATTTTAGTCTTTTACGCTCACCTTTACTGTTGATGCTGATGTCTAGCATATTTTGTTGTATTTGAGGGTGTGAATTATACATTTATGTTGATGTCCAGTATTAGTATACTAGTATTTGTAATTTGTAACTCTTGAAAAGAGGTGTTTGTATCTAAAAGAAAATTTCGGGTTGGTTTCATAATTTCGGATTGGTCTGGTTTTTTGGAACATAAAAATAAAGTTTGAGTTCGAGCGTTAAACGAGTTCGAGTTCGAGCTTGAAACGAGTTCGAGTTCGAATCGAGTTCGAGTTCGAGTTTGGGTTCCGAGTTCGAGTTCGAGTTCGAGCTTGAAAATTTCGAGCTCGCGAGTTTTCGAGTCGAGTCGAGTTTGGGTATGAGTTTTCGAGTTCGAGTCGAGTTTAGTCAAACTCGAGCTCGACTCGCATCATTGCCAGCCCTAGTCGGTGTAGACCGAAATTAAGTTAATATAACGAAAAATAAAGGCAACAAAATAAAAATGATAGTTACGATAATTTCATATATGAAATTCAGGATATTGAATTTAGACAAGTTCACATACTAAGTTCAGGAAAAATGAATTAAAATAAGTCAAAATAAGTTCAGATAAATTAAACTTTATATAAGTGAAAATCAGGTGAAGTAAGAGCATCTTGGATTAGGTAGACATTAGTGTTATTACTTCTTAGCAAGGCTACTATTATAAAAAAAATTGAAACATAAAATGACCTTCAGCAACTATTTACAGTAAAAATGGAATTTTCTGTAAAAAAAGACGATTTAGGACTTAGGAGTTGTGGAGCATCCTTGTGTGTAGCACAAACCGGTTGTCAGCAACTAATGTTGCGGCTGCTCCATCTTTTCGAGCTTTTGGGGGTGTAGAAGGCATAAATTAATTCAATTAATTTATTGACATGAAAAATGGGATTGGCTATTTTAATTGATTTTAGGCTTTTACTTTAACTCATCTCTGGATTTGGACCCGGAGAAATGATTAAGTGTTTAACAGAAGTCATCACTTTGACCGAAACTTATGAATGCGAAAGTAAAAGTATACCATGCTGGAATAGGGAATGATTGCAAATTTTATTGTAACATAAACCACTCTTTGCACTATATAACAAATATTAATTTATTTACAAGATACAAGGATGCATGTATAACGAGATATTGGGGTGATTTTTCTTATAACGTATTTGTGATACACTTCGATAGCTTAGACAAGGTCTTAGTCTTCGGAGCACGTCTTAGTCCTTGGAAAAGATTATCGGGACATACCTAGGTCTCTTTGACAAGGTGATTGATATCCATAGTTTTCATGACATGCTATATTGTTTAGACAAAGTTATCGAAACAGAGAATGTGCCTAATTCTCGTAGAGAAAAGTTTTCAGAACAACTTCTAAGCATAATCCTGAAATCTTGAAGTTCCTAATGATAAAATTGCCAAACCAAACACTATGTATGAGTTTTAACAATTCCAAACTCATACATAATACCTGAAATTTGTTAATCAAACACCCCTAAAAATGTTCCTATATGAACCTCCTTTCAACACTAAACACCGCACAACAACATCATATAATAGACTAAATCTCACTCATTTCAATCTTTCACTTGTTCATCTTTATTAGGTAAAAAGTAGTACAACAAGATGAAAAAATACTCCCTCCGTTTTTTTAGATGTAACATTGGACTTTTCACATTTGCCGAGGCACAACTTTGACCGATAATCTCTGTAATTGTATAAAGGTAAAAATCAATATATATCATATCATATAATCATATAACTAATATATAAAGCAGAATACAAAAGCCAGATCGCGAGGCTGCGATATTTGGCAAAAGCCATATCACGAGGCGGCGACATTTGGCAAAACCCAGATCACGAGGCCGCGACATTTGGCGTCCTCATTGGTGGACGCCATTTGTCGCGCTCATTAAGTCCCATGTCATATTTTTTTTAAAATATAAATAGAGTTCTTAATTGATTAAAATACAAATAGAGTTTAGGATAAGAATAAATAGAGTTGGGTTCACAATGAAAAACTAAAATATAGTAAATTGATTATAACTTTTAATATATAGTTCGTAAAATTATAATTTTTGTACCATTAGAAAGTGTTTAAAAAGTACTTTAAAATAAGATCCATTTATACTATATTTAAAATTTTATATTAAAGTAACGTATAAAAGGAAACATTGACTATATACTAACGTATTAAAGTAACCTACTGCAATTGGAATTAGCGATTCAATTGACCTGCTGCAATTGGAATTAGGGATTCAATTAGAATTAGGATTGTTATAAGATATTCAATTAGAATGTGGTCACCATTTATATAAAGCAGAGTACAAAAGTCAGCTCACGAGGTCGTGACATTTGGCGTTCTCATTGGACGCCATTTGTCGCGCTCATTTATTGCCATGTCATATTTTTTTGGAATATAAATAGAGTTCTAAATTGATTACAATACAAATAGAATTTAGGATAAAAATAAATAGAGTTGCGTTCACAATGAAAAACTTAAATATACTAAATTGATTATAACTTTCAATATATAGTTCGTAAAATTATAATTTTTGTACCATTGGAAAGTGTTTAAAAAGTAATTTAAAATAAGATCCATTTATACTATATTTAAAATTTTATATTAAAGTAACATATAAAAGGAAATATTGACTATACTAACGTATTATAGTGACCTACTGCAATTGGAATTAGCGATTCAATTAGAATTAGGGTTAAAGTATAAAAGTAACCTACTGCAATTGGAATTAGGGATTCAATTAGAATTAGGGTTGGTCGTGACATTTGGCGTCCTCATTGGACGCCATTTGTCGCGCTCATTAAGTGCCATGTCACATTATTTTTTAAATATAGATAGAGTTCTAAATTGATTAAAATACAAATAGAGTTTAGGATAAGAATAAATAGAGTTGGATTCACAGTGAAAAACTTAAATATAGTAAATTGATTACAACTTTTAATATATAGTTCGTAAAATTATAATTTTTGTACCATTGGAAAGTGTTTAAAAAGTATTTTAGAATAAGATCCATTGATAATATATTTAAAATTTTATATTAAAGTAACATATTATTTCTGCATGATAGAGTGAATGTCTGAATCATATAGTGAGAATCTACATGATATAGTAAGTGTCGAAATGATATAGTGGATTGTTCAGAAATGATGTAGTTTCTGCATGATATAGTATGTTTCTGAATGATATAGTGAGTTTCTTGATGACATATAAATTAGAAACCAACGTTAAAGATAATGACAAAATCATATTATAACTTTTAGTTGTTCTATATCAGACAAAAATAACGACCAAAAATAGGGGTGTAAATATCTAAAAACTCTACCTCTTCTTCACGAAAAAGTCCGGGCATTGATTACATAAATATAGTAAATTGATTACAACTTTTAATATATAGTTCGTAAAATTATAAATTTTGTACCATTGGAAAATGTTTAAAAAGTACTTTAAAATAAAATCCATTTATGCTATATTTAAAATTTTAAATTAAAGTAACGTATAAAAGGAAATATTGACTATACTAACGTATTAAAGTAACCTACGGCAATTGGAATAAGGGATTCAATTAGAATTAGGTTTGTTCTACAAAACCTATTCATGTTAGAATTAGAATATTCAAAGTCATATATACTAGATTCTCAGCGGTCAACTGTGCATATTGAGTTTTTCCCAACAAGGCTACAAGGTATGGTTTCTAATAATTAAATTTCTTCCCGATATTTTATTTCGCCTTAAGCAAATTACATGAACTACATATTATAGATTTTTAGCAGTCAGCTTTGCACATTGAGTTCTTCCCCAAGATACAATTTCTAATAAATATACTCCTCATATTTTCTTTTCCTTTGATAAGAAACAAATGTTGCATCCTTCGTCTCCTCTAAACATGAATGTTGGATAAGATGGGACATGGTCAACATATTAGAAAGAGCTTGATATTATTAATCATGTTGGTCTATTGAGGCTTGAAGGGCACCGTAGCAACATATCGTAGCAATATTACCACTAGTAGAATAATTGCTTATTGCTGCGGTGGTATTGCTGCGGTTTTACCCATACGCAGCAATAAACCACGTGAAAAAAAAAGGTAAAATATAAAATAGACCTATTGCTGCGGTTTCAGCCGGAAATCGCAGCAATATATTTCAACGGGAAAATATTCAATCTTAAGTTGACTTTTTGACCAGCTCTATTGCTGCGGTTCCTAGCCAGAACCGCAGCAATATATTAAAATATTAATTTTTTATTAATATTTGAACCTATTGTTGCGGTTTCTAGCCAGAACCGCAGCAATATATTAAAATATTAATTTTTTATTAATATTTGAACCTATTGCTGCGGTTCCTACAAAAAACCGCAGCAATAGACTGTTTTAAATATAAAAAAAAAATGAGCGGCCCAATTATTAGGGTTATGTTCCTTTTTACCAACCAGCCGTTTTTCTAACTCTCCTCTCTCTCCTCTCCTCATCACTCTCCTCTCTCTCCTCACTCTCTCTCTCTCCTCTTCCTCTTCGACGTTTTTCCCCCAGTTGGTTCTCCCTCCGCTGTCCGACGCCGCGCCAGTAAACCTCCGCATCATCCCGACGCCGCGCCAGCCCAGCGCCCCTTTCTTTTGTTTTCTCGGTCTCCATCCCCTGTTCGACGCCCTGCCTCGCTGCTGCTTCGTGTTCGCTTAGCCAGATCTCGGCTCGCGCCGCCTGACCGCACAAACGCTGGTGCTCGTTGCCCTCGCCAGAGCTCGTCGAACCACCCCTGAGTTATTATCTCTAGTCTCAAGTTCCACGCCAAATCACCCCCCACAACTCATAACCTAATTTCTTCTCCAGCAAATAATGGCGAACGTTGACGGACGAAGACGTGAAGAAAACGTGCCTCCATTTTCTGCCGATGTCTGCGGTAAGTGTAAGTCTCTCCTTTCATACAAAACTATGTTTTTCTCTCTCTCTCTCTCTGTCTCAATATGTCGCTCTTGTTTGATTGTGGAGAAAACGTGCCAATTATGAAAATTTCTGATGCGAAACTTAAATCTCAATTTTCAATTCGCCTTGATTTTGTTCTATATAAATTCATGAGTAATTTGTACTTTGTTGACTATGAGATTGTTGTCAAATCGTGTGAATTTGGAAATTTAATCAAACCCTAAAATTTAGTTGACATACTCACCGCTGCCTCTGTTCTTCAACCCAAGTCTGTTTTTCTCTCTCCATTTTTTGTATATTTTTATTTCTGCATTTTTTTTGTTAGTTTTATATCTATATTTTTTGATCAAGGGTTGATCTGATGCTTAAATGCGATATTGAGTGTAAGAATATGATTCTATATAATATATGAGTGTAATGCTGTAAGTTTGTGTTTTTTTGTTTTTTTTTTTGCATTCTCTCATTGTATATAAATATCGAAAAAAAAATTTTTTTTTTTGAGCTGTGGTACCTATTGCTGCGGTTTTTACCCAAAACCGCAGCAATAGGCTTTAATTTTTTTTAATAAAAAATGAAAATATTGCTGCGGTTTTGGCTAGAAACGCGCAGCAATAGCCAAGATATTCTTTGCGGTCAAAAACCAAAGCAATAGTTAATTATTCTATTGCGCTTCTTAATTCTGCGCGCGGTCCAAAACCGCCGCAATAAAGCCACTTTATGACCGCAGCAATAAGCATTTATTCTACTAGTGTACCAATCCTTCATAATTTAACAAATTATTTCATATTTATATGACAGGTGCCTACAATTATTAAAATACTTAAATGGACCCGGTGCACATTAACGTTGGTCATTCATATTAAATTCATATAGTGAAGTGAGTTTTATAGAGATATAGTGAACTTTTTAACGGAAAACATATAGTGAAATAATATGCAATATAGTGGAGGTTTTATTTTTAATATTTTAACATTAAAGAAGATGTAGGTTGTGTAGTATATCGTAACATGTGCTTTAATATATAAAAATATGTAGTTTTTGTATGATAGAGTGAGTGTCTGAATCATATAATGAGTGTGTAAATGATATAGTGGATTGTTCAGAAATAATGTAGTTTATGCATGATATAGTATGTTTCTTAATGATATAGTGAGTTTTTTCATGGCATATAAATTAGAAACCAACATCAATGATAATGACAAATCATATTATAACTTTTAGTTGTTTCATGTCGGACAAAAGAACTGACAAAAAATAGGGGTGTAAATATTTAAAAACTCTACCTTTTCTTCACGAAACGGCCGGGCATTTGCCCGAGACCCAATACTAGTAACTAATATATAAAGCCGAGTATAAAAGATGCTCACGAGGTCGCGACATTTGGCGTCCTCATTGGACGCCATTTGTCGCGCTCATTATGTGTCCTGTCATATTTTTTTAAATATAAATAGAGTTCTAAATTGATTAAAATACAAATAGAGTTTAGGATAAGAACAAATAGAATTGGGTTCACAATGAAAAACTTAAATATATTAAACTGATTATAACTTTTATTATATAATTCGTAAAATTGTAATTTTTTTACCATTAGAAAGTGCTTAAAAAGTACTTTAAAATAAGATTCATTTATACTATATTTAAAATTTTATATTAAAGTAACGTATAAGATCGCGACATTTGGCGTTGTCATTGGATGTCATTTATCGCGCTCATTATGTGCCATGTCATTTTTTTAAATATAAATAGAGTTCTAAATTGATTAAAATACAAATAGAGTTTAGGATAAGAATAAATAAAGTTGGGTTCACAATGAAAAACTTAAATATAGTAAATTGATTATAACTTTTAATATATAGTCCATAAAATTATAATTTTTGTACCATTGGAAAGTGTTTAAAAAGTAATTTAAAATAAGACTCATTTATACTATATTTAAAATTTTATATTAAAGTAACGTGTAAAAGAAATATTGACTAATTACGTGAACTACATATTATAGAAATTTAGCGGTCAGCTTTGCACATAGAGTTCTTCCCCAAAGTACGGTTTCTAATAAATATACTCCTCATATTTTCTTTTCCTTTGATAAGAAACAAATGATGCATCCTTCGTCTCCTCTAAACATGAATGTTGGATAAGATGGGACATGGTCAACATATTAGAAAGAGAGTTAATATTGTTAATCATGTTGGTCTATTGAGGCTTGAAGGGTACCGCAGCAACATACCGTAGCAACATATATACCTTAGTAACATACCGTAGCAATATTACCAATCCTTCATAATTTAACAAATTGTTTCATATTTATATGACAGGTGCTTTAATTTGATTTGTAAACACAATGAGTACTAAAGAAAGGTAAGTTTTATCTTGAACTTTCTCCATTAACTTTTCATTGGTCTAGAACATATACTGATGACTTAAGCATTGGAACAAAAAAAATAAACTTATGTGCTATGCTATTGTAGATAAAAATGTCAAGGATATCAATTGAACCAATCAGGTACAATCTGATCAAGGATTTGAGCAAAGAAAGGCAAGATTGGACTCTGAAAGTTAGGATCACCAGAATGTGGGATGCAATAAACCCGAAAACCAACCATTTTATTGGTGTTGAAACAATACTTGCAGATGAGGAAGTAAGCCCCACTATACAATTAACACATTATCTATTTTTGTTTTATTTTGATCTAACCTTGCAAACTAAATGGTCTACTAAAATAGGGAGATCACATTCAAGGTCTATAAGAGGAGATGATGCATCAGACTACAAACGCACGCTTAAGGAGGGGAACATCTATATAATTAGAAACTTTAATGTGACAGCCAACAAAGAAGAGTATAGAACTGTCACAAATAAACACATGATATATTTCAACTTTTCAACCTATGTTTAAACTCTAGATGAAGACGAACCCAAAATTCCTAGACACAAGTTTGAGTTGGGAGACTATGAGTTGATTCAAAAACAATGTGACTCAATTGTGCAACTCACAGGTACTCCTATTTCTTCATTATATAGCCTTTATATTTAATACATGTTACAACTTATCTTTAGTAATTATTATTATTATTATATGTACTTTATATATATTATTATATCCCTCATGCAGATATAATAGGACAAGTACGGGTCATTGGTAGACTGACACAACGAGCAAGAACTCTACTAAGGGAAATCACATTGGAGCATACAAGGTTAATGTTCTTTATTTCATAAAGAATACTATTATTATTCGTAGTTTTATAGAAATATTATTCTAGGTCCTAAAATTATTAATTATCTTGCAGTGGACAAAACTTTGTCGTAACACTATGGGGAGAAATTGGTAAAACATTCAGCAATCATCTCAGTTTAGATGACTCAGTACCAATTGTTCATGTGAACATTTAGATTTGAAGTAGGTTGTGTAGTATATCGTGACATGTGTTTTAACATATAAAAATATGTAGTTTCTGCATGATAGAGTGAATGTTTGAATCATATATTGAGTTTCTGCATAATTAGTGAGTGTCCAAATGATATAGTGGATTGTTCAGAAATGATGTAGTTTCTGCATGATATAGTATATTTCTAAATGATACAGTAAGTTTCTTCATGACATATAAATTAGAAACCAACGTCAAAGATAATGGCAAAATCATATTATAACGTTTAGTTGTTCTATGTAAGACAAAAAGAACGGCAAAAAATTCTACCTCTTCTTCACAGAAAAGCCCGGGCATTTGCCCGGGTCCCAATACTAGTATATATATAAAGGAGGAACTTTTCGGGAGCATAGGGAGCTCCTCAAGATTTCGAGGCCATAGAGCGCGCCACGTAAGATTGCCACGTCATCAAATTTTATTTTTATCTTTTATAAAAATAGAGTTCTACATATATTTAAATACATATAAGGAGTTTTGGATAAGCAAAAATTAGAGTTTGGTTTTGAATAAACAACCTAAATTATTATATTATGTAAAGTGTGTATAATTTTTGATAAGTAATTATTTGGAATATTATAATTTTTGTATAATTGGATAGTGCTCGGAATATGCTCCAAAATAAGATCCATTTACAATATAGTTTTACAACTGATGAAATAGAGAGTGCCACGTAGGATTGTCATGTCATTAATTTTTATTTTAAATATTTTAGAAAATAGAGTTCTACATATATTTAAATACATAAAGGGAGTTTTGGATAGGGAGTAATTAGAGGTTCGTTTTAAATAAACAACCTAAATTATTATATTATGTAAATTGAATATAACATTTGCTACCTAATTCAAAACATTATAATTGTTTACCATTGAAAAGTGCTTGAAATATGCTTCAAAATAAGATCAATTTACGATATAGTTTTATAACTCATGAAAATATATTTAATTAGATGAATGTTAACGCATTATTTAGTCTTTCTTTTAGATAGATAAAATAATAGCTATAACTACAATGTACTATATGTGATTATAGCATTTTATCATCGGTCTGATTTACAGGATTAAATATATTATCTTTCAAAACCTCAACTTCACTCAAATGAACCAAAACAATTTAGTATTGAAATAAAATTTATTAAGGAAACTTTATTATTACAACAAAAACTAAAATCTATGGCTATAAAGTTACATATATATTAGAATTTTAGATGATGAAAAAATTAGAGTTTGATTTTAAAAAATAACCTTAGAAATCAGGATATTATAGAGAGCTCCATCTAAGCATGGCATCTCATTTTTTTTAATTTTTATTTAAAAAAAAAATAGTGTCCAACATATATATAAATACATATAAGGTGTTTTGGATAAGTGAAGATTACAATATGATTTTAGATAAACAACCTAAATTATTATAATATGTAAATTGAATATAACTTTTGCTATAAATTCACAATATTATACTTTTTTTTACCATTGGAGAGTGCTCGAAATATGATTTGAAATTAGTTCCATATACAATATAGTTTTACAACTTATGAAAAATTATTTATTTAGATGAACAATAACATATTATTTATTATTTATTTTAAATACATATAAAAATAGCTATAAAAATAAATAGCGTATCATATGTGATAATAGCAATTATATCTTTCAAAATCATACTTTTAAAAATCGAGTTATATAAAGATAAAAAATACATATCTATAACTTTGAACCTGTAGCATACCATGGTGGCATTACATGAAGAATCAAGTGAAAGCTTGTCAACAACATTGCAGAGATATTATGTAATTGTCTAATTATTTTATTCCTGTAATATTTATCGTATACATAATAATTTATGTTTGTCTTTTCCATATATCTATATGTCAAATCTTATTCTTTTCTTCATGAACTTAATTCTACTAAAACTAATTAGGAAATCAAGGTCCGCGTTTCTAGACTATTTGAGGTCACAGATCATAAAAAAGGAGAAAGTTTGATATGATCATGATGGATGAAGAGATATTTTTTTCTCTTAAATAGTATTTTCGATTATTAGTAGAGATTAGTTTTATATTTAATTAATTTTATTCATGATACCATCATTATGGTCTTTTTTTTATAGTGTTTATGTGTGCCATTAAAAGTTAAAGTTGTGACTGATACTCATGTTTTACTCTATTCTTTCTTTACTGCATCTATTAAATAAGTACCCTACTTTCATCAAGTATCATTTGGGTATTCTTCATGTTAAAATTGTGTTAGCTATCGTTAGTCATACCAATTATAGGGATACCATTTAATAATAGACTTGGCTACAATATTCAGTTGAATATTAAAAATTATATAATTTATATATCGCAATAACAAATTTTGAAATTAGAATATAATGACAAATTCTTTCTTCGCTATTTTTCTACTGCAACAATGGGGTTTAGGGCCTGTTCTCTCCAGGTTATTTTCAGTTCAGTTCAGTTCAGTTCAGTTCAATTCAGTTCAGTTCCTAAATTATTATCATTACTATTAATTAGTTATAATTTAATTCAGTTCAGTTCAGTTCAGTTTAGTTGTTTTATGCCGAAGAGATTAGGCTCTTAGCATGGGTTTTAAGGAAATGAAAAAAATGGGTAGTTTAGCATAGAGGTACCCTTCTAATTAACAAAAGCAAGGGATAAGTAAATCCTTAATAAAGTAAAACGCAACTTTATGAGGTAATTTGAGTAATTAATGATGGTTTCATTAACATAAAGTATAGAAAATATTGTCAAATATAGTTGCTTATTTTACGAAAAGTGGAGTGGTCCCAATATATGAAACTACCCAAAGTGGTGATTATTGCAATAGAAAAAGAATGGAGAAAGTATGTAAATAAAATGGTGTTGAAAAATCTCATTTTATAGCATAACAAAATCAACAATGTTAACAAAAAATTAGCAAAAAAAATATAAACAACAACCCGTGCAACGCACGGGCTTCAAAACTAGTTATAAAAAATTTTGGAAAGTGTATACCGTGACGAATCAAACAAGATCCCATATGACTATATTTTTTCTTATGTATAAATAACAATTAATGGTCAAAGTGTATTGGATGAATAATGCCCAAAGTCAACATGTTACATCTAAAAAAACCGGAGGGAGTAATTAATTAAAATCACTTCACATAGAAAGTTTGGAATAAGTTAGGATCCTTGACACATTGCAAAGGGAAGTAATCTTCAGATTCCACCAACACAAGTTCTAAACATAGATATGAATTTCCTTCATTCATATTATCTCAATTTGCCAAAAAAAACCTTTTACGAGTTCATTTTTGCGAAAAAAAAACCTTATAAAGCATTTTTTGCGAAAATAAACCAAAATCAAAATTATTTTGCGAATTGAAACCTACGACCATTTTTCGGTGTTGACCATCTCAATTCCGGTGTTGACCACTACCTAGCCACCACTACCACCACCTGCCGCTAGCACCCACCCACCCCTACCCCCACTTCACCCCCACCCCAGCCCCCCACCACCTGCAGCCCCATCCCACTCCCACGGCGGCCACCCCCTCCCTCCACCCTCGGGCGGCGGCCCCCCCCCTTCGCCCCTACCCTCTCTCCCTCTCCCTTCTTCCTCCCTCACTCCCTCTCCTCTCCCTTCGTCCACCCCCCCTCCTCCATGACCCCCTCCCCACGGCTCCCTTCTCCCACCCGACCCAAGGTTTTTCCTGGCGCCCTAAAGCATAAAGATATGAGAGAGAGAGAGAGGAGAGATAACGAAAATGGGGTTGGGGGGCCGTGGGGGAGGGGTTGCGTGAGGGGGTTTTGGGTGGCGCAGCGATGGGGGGGATGGACGAAGGGAGAGGAGAGGGGGAGGGTTGCCGCCCGAGGGGGTGGAGGGAGGGGGTTTTCGGGTGGGCGCAGCGGTTGGGGTGGGGATGGACGAAGGGAGAGGAGAGGGGGTGAGGGAGGGAAGAATGGAGAGGAGAGAGGGTAGGGGCGCGAAGGGGGGTGGGCGGCCGCCCGAGGGGGGTGGAGGGAGGGTTGGGGGGGCTTGGTAGTGGTGGCTAGGTTTCATTTTGCAAAAATAATTTTGATTTTGGTTTGTTTTCGCAAAATAATTTTGATTTTGGTTTGTTTTCGCAAAAAATGCTTTATAAGGTTTTTTTTCGCAAAAATGAACTCGTAAAAGGTTTTTTTTGGCAAATTTTCCTTATTATTAACAGTTACTTACACTTTATCTTTATATTAGAGGTGATCATGGGCCGGGCCGGGCCGAGCCAAAGAAAATTTGCCCATTAACCGGGCCGGGCCCAAATCCGGGCCAAAAAATTGTGCCCAAAGCCCGTTATCTCGGGCCGGGCCGTGCGGGCTTTTTCGGGCCAAAACGTGGCGGGCCAAAAAAGTAGACTAAAACCTGTTTTTTGGCTTGTCCAAAAAAAAAAACCGGGCCGGGCCAAAAAAAACAGCCCATGCCCGCCCAAAAACCGAGCTGGGCCGGGCTGGAGTTGATCAGCTCTACTTTATATGCTCTATAACACCTCACTGGAACATTTTTTTTGTTCTCTATGCGTAAGTAGAAAAGGATGGTTGTTGTACAACTACCCTTGATTCTTGAATTGCTTTTTTGCAATTTAGAAGGTGCGGCCAATCAATTACTCCCTCCGCCCCTTAATAGATTGTCCATTTCTAATTTGGGCACTATTCATAGGTAAAGAAAGTCCTCAATAACAATTTCCAATATATAAGATAAAACATAGTCATGTGCGGTCTTGTTGGATTCGTCTCATGGTGTACATTTTGAAAATCAAACTTTTATAATTTTTACTGATATATAATTAAAGATATTAACGATACAAAACGTGCATTGACAAACGTGCATTGACAAACGTGCATTAGAGAAATGAGCAATCTATTAAGGGACAGAGGGAGTATATGGTTCTCATTCTCATCGAGCATCCTGTATTTTGATTTTTTTTTTATTTTAAATGTATGTCCCTTTATTTTATGTTTTTTTTTCATTATGACGTATATTCTTTCAGACATAATCAAATACTTCATCCGTTCTGTTTTAAATGAAACATTGGGTGAAATGATACTATTCATTGATCAATTTTGACTCCAATTTATCGTCATTATATAAAGAAAAACATAGTCAAGTGGGATCTTGTTAAATTCGTCTCGATGCATACTATCAAATTATAACTTTTTTATATTTTTTACGTATGCACAACTAAAGATATTAATGATTAAAGAAGCGCGTTGGGTTGCGTGAAAAAGCAAACGTTTCATTTAAAACAGAACGGATGAAGTATAAATCTATTTTTTCTGGTACATAAAAAATATGAAAATAGCTCAATAAGAAATAGAACATCAAAATAATAAGTCTTGTGTTAGACTATCTTATAATCAAATTATTGTAAGATCACCTCACTTTATGTCCTAAAATGGTTATTTTATAAGTTGAAAAGTCACTTTTAGATTTTTTTTTGAGGGGAAAAGCAAATTATATTACTCCAATGACAAATTGTCCATCAATACATAAGGAGCCACTTCCGAAAGACAATGGTTCTCCCAAATTTGCTCAGTACCAAAAGGAAATAATCTAGCTAAATGATGCGCAACAAAGTTCCCGTCACGATTCACATGTGACCAAGAGATGGAATTAAAACCAACACAAGAAGAGATAATGTTATGGAGAATAATGTCTAAATCTGAGAGAAAGATGGCATTCTTTGTAAGTCTATTAATCACCATTAAGCAATCCGATTCTAGAATAATATCATGCAAGCCATACCGCTTACTCAACCGCACCGCCATAGAGATAGCCTTGGCTTCAGCTACTTCGGGCGACCAGTGGGCTCTGACTCTTCGAGTAGCTGCAAATATGATTCCCCCAGCAGCGCTACGAGCAACAACACCCAGTCCCACCCATCCATCGACAGCTAAAGAGGCGTCCACATTCAGCTTGAAGACACCAACAGGGGGGGCAACTAGTGACGCGGGCTTGCGGATGGGCCAACAGCTAGCGTTGGAGTGGTAGATGCGGCTTGCGTAGGAACCAAAATCCTCAGCCTTTCTTGCAGCTCGGTCCAAGAGCACTTTAGGGGGGGTGTATTTATTATTGAACACCACATTGTTCCTCTCACCCCAAATGCCCCAAGCCAAAAAAGACCCTTTAACCTTCACCTTGCTATCAACCTCTCGCCAGCTTGAGATCAAATCACACATGGTGGGAGCTTCGGTCCATTTGCATAATGCCTCGCAGCCACTATCCGCCCATAAATCAGTTAGATAGGGGCAGCCAAAGATGGCGTGAGCAGCAGTTTCGGGTTCGCCACAACCACGAGGGCAAGAATCATCTTCTAAATACATGCCTTTGCTTGAGTAGAGAACATACCGGAAGTGAATTGGTGCATAGGCACCACAAAAAATGGCGGACCTTAGGGCTAGCCTCCAAGCTCCAGATATCCACCCAAGCGTTATGGAAGTTATCTAGATTCACACCCTTTGCTAGCACATATAGGCCGTCTTGACAGAGTTGTAGCCATCCTTGGTGAAAGCCCAAGTGATTTCATCTTTGAGATCACCATTACCAAGGGGGGTAGCAAGAATACAACGAGTGTCCCGTTCATTAAAATTCACTTTTAGATAATGGGCCACCTAGTACCTATAAGTGACCCTTTTAAACAATAAGCTACCTTCATTTTTGCCATAAATTAAAGCGGTTTTATATGAGATTTTAATTTACGAGGTTAATTCACTAATTGCAACATTTCCGTTATGTAATTAGGATCCTCTTCAACGGAGTAAAACAATTTGACGCGCCAAATGTGAAAAATACAACCATTAGCGCTTAGCGGAGTAAAAATTCGGGTAGGTGGTTGTAGAGCTGTCAATTCAGTTACTCAAGTCGGGTTCAGGTCGGGTCATCTCAGGTTTCAAGTCATATTCGGTCAGGTCGTGTCATGTCATTAAATTAAACAGGTCGGGTGCAGGTCGGGAACGGTCGTAATTCGGTCAAATCAACCTCGGTTTATTTCTTCTTTCAGGTTCGGTCAGGTTCGGGACAAGTCAATTTCGGGATTAGACATCTTTCGTGGTCATGTGGTCTTGGATCGGGTTTATTGCAGGTTTGTAGCGGGTGCTTTCAGGTTCAGGTCATGCGTGGGTCGGATACTTATCAGGTCAGGACAATAGCGGTTTGGGTCAGGTTCGAGTCAAGTTCAGGTTGGTAGTTATCGAGTTGTGCCATACTTGGTTTCAGGTCACTTTCGGGTCGCTTCGAGTATGGAACGAATCATGAATTTTATCATTATTTAAGATATCAATGAAAATCAATGCTTGAATAGTTCATCTAGCTATATGCCTTTTTGTAGTTTTGTTAGTTTATGATTTATGTTACTATGTGGTGAAGTCAATGACAAGTCGAGTTATCAACAATCAACAAAGTCGGGTAAAATCGGGTAACATGTAGCAACAAGTCGGGTAAACCATATACCGGGTCACAACAGGTCTAATAAATCAGGTAACAGGTCGCAACATGTCAGGACAATGACAGGTTGCGTCGAGTTATAATCGGTTTCAGGTCCTAATCAGGCCAGATGTCGAATCGGGTTCGGATCGTTGTCAGGTCGGATCAATTCAGTTATAGGTCTTTTTTCGGGTATCGGTTCAGGTTCAGGTCATGGAGTATTGGGTCAAGATCAGGTATTAGTTATTATCAGGTCGGGTACAAGTCAGGTTACATGTGACCTGTTTTACCAAAATTCAGGTGCAAGTCAGTTACAGGTTCAGGTCGGGTTATCAGATCAGGTCATTTTTTGATAGCTCTAGGTGGTTGGTGAGATGTTTCAAAGTTGTCAATTTTGAGTGGGGTGGTTGGTCCATGAGAACTCAATAATTTTCTAAGATATTCCAAAATATACCATTGGGTTACCCAAATTTGACCTTCTAAGTTGCTACTTGCTAGGAAGGAGAGAGAAGAGCAGCACTCTTCATCCTTCTCGTTACAAAAACATCTACATACGTACTAGTATATTTAAATATACATTCAACATCTAAGTTTACATCATTAAATTCTAGATCTTTTATTCATCTTCTAAAAAACCCACATCCTTAGATTTTCTGGGTCCAACTCATTTTTGATCGAGCAATTCCTAGAGGTATATCTTTTTCTTTGTTTGGTTGGATTAATTGATTTTAGTTATTGATCTGGGTCTATTTCTTGTTGATTTAATCGGATTTGGTTGTTTTTTCTTGTATTTGATTGGATTATCAGATGTTTGATTGTATAATTAGTGGGTCGAATTACTCATCTTGATTAAAGCTGTTGAGATTGATTGTGATCTTTTGTTTTCTTTCACTTTGTTTGTTTAATGATCAGTTTTGTGGAGTTTTCTTGATTGAACTAATTGTGTGATTGGGTTGAATCAAAATGGAATTTTTGGATTTACATGTAAGTTGTAGGCTCCAAAGAGGAAAATTTGGATACTTATTGAACTTGTGATGAAATTAACACTTTTCCTGGACTTCCATCTGCATGTGTTTTGTCCACTGCAAACTGAATAAGCCTGAAAAAGTTGGTCACTTTATAGAACTAGGATCTGTGTTACTGTCTGACTCGACTTTTTTTAATGAACATTGATGATGATCTGGCCCAATATGAAGTGTCGTAGTGCTCTTACCCATTTCAGAATGTCAAGGATCCGACATGGGTATCTTAGATAAAATGAAGAGTCCTAGTATTATAGACGAGGATCAAGGTTTCTTGGTGACTTGATTTGATTCTTTAGGATATATTCTGACACTCTTCCTTTTCATTTTTCATCAATGTTAAGGGATCAGGTCCTATTCATCTGTGATGAACCTTGTTAGTGTTCATTACTAGATTCTTGAGAATTCCCTCTACAATTGATTGATCAGTTTTTAATGTATAGGAGTTGGTCCGCATTTTGCTTCCATGTGGCCTATATTTGATATTATTAAGTTTTATGAAGTGTTGTGGACTTGTTTTATAGTATTAGCAGATATTAGGCTATCTTAGTGTATAGCACTAGTACTTACTAGAGAGCAAAATTTACTTTAGTATATGGTGGATTAGCAATTTGCTTGTTGGAGGTATGAAGTGACATATAAGGACATGTGTGCATTTTGCTTATGATGGTGGCTTAAGGTAATCAATTGATATTTTAAAGGGTTATTGACTCATTATGTGTTTAAAAAATATACATACTACTCTACTTTTTAATACGCTCCTCTCCTTACCGTAATGGGGGCAGAAAAAAGAAAATGGATTTATCCCAACTTGCTCTTAAAATCTGTGGTAAGTAGAATATACTATATTGTCTCCAATTTCCCACCTTTGGTTCTTTATCGAACATCCTCTAATGCAATTTTGGCAATAGTGGATAACAGATGAGATTAGCAGATAGCACATTATCTAAAGATTTGACAAGCACATAGTAGATAGCAGATTATGTAGAAGTGTTTGATAAATTTGCTTTTTTGTTTCTAAGTGTAAAATGACACAATGACGTTAGTCCATTTAATTTTTTTTTAAAGTAGGAGCTCAAGAAAAATAATTACTCTATCCAAATGGCTCATTGGGTAGTTGAACTTCAAAGTAAATCAATTCTTCCATATGTTCCTTTTCTGTGGATATCGAAACAAGTAAACCCAAAATTTGCTCTTCCAGTCGACCTTTTACCAATCTCCACCAGGTTATAGATTGGATAGAAACATATACTATCTATAGTTGAAAGTATTGCTTACTAAAAAGCCTCTTAGTCCTATGTTACTGGCCTTATAGTAAATGCTTTCTCCTTAATGTTAGGGGTCCTTCAACCTATCTTTTTCTCTTTGGTCTTGATGTTTGATTTTTAATCTCTATATATTTGAAAAAGGTATGCCCTGATCTGATGATTTAAAAATTTTCCAACAGTTATAAAAAATGGCTCCCCCAACAAGAATTGGTCTTGCTGGCCTAGCTGTTATGGGCCAAAATCTTGCCCTTAACATTGCTGATAAAGGGTTTCCCATTTCGGTCTACAACCGGACCACCTCAAAGGTTGATGAGACTGTTGAACGAGCCAAACAAGAAGGAAATCTTCCTGTATATGGTTTTCATGATCCTGAATCTTTTGTCAACTCAATCCAGAAACCTCGTGTTATAATCATGCTTGTTAAGGCTGGGGCTCCAGTTGATGCAACCATCAAAACATTGTCTGTCTACATGGAGAAAGGAGACTGTATTATTGATGGTGGTAATGAGTGGTATGAGAATACCGAGAGAAGAGAGAAAGCAATGGAGGAGAAGGGACTACTCTACCTTGGAATGGGAGTTTCAGGTGGTGAAGAGGGTGCAAGACATGGACCCTCCTTGATGCCCGGTGGTTCTTTCGATGCTTACAAAAACATTGAGGACATCCTACTCAAGGTTGCTGCCCAGGTTTCTGATAGTGGCCCTTGTGTAACCTATATAGGAGAAGGAGGCTCTGGCAACTTTGTTAAGATGGTTCATAATGGAATTGAATATGGTGACATGCAGTTGATTGCCGAGGCTTATGATGTTCTGAAATCAGTCGGAAAGCTGACTAATGATGAGTTGAAGGAAGTTTTTGAAGAATGGAACAAAGGGGAACTTCTTAGTTTCTTGGTTGAGATTACTGCAGATATCTTTGGAATTAAGGATGACAAAGATGAAGGATATCTGGTTGATAAAGTGCTTGACAAAACTGGCATGAAGGGTACTGGAAAATGGACAGTTCAGCAAGCTGCTGATTTGTCTGTTGCTACCCCTACCATCGCTTCATCTTTGGACTCGAGATTCCTCAGTGGTCTAAAAGACGAAAGAGTTGCAGCTGCCAAGGTCTTCAAAGCCGGAGGGGTTGAAGATATCTTGTCTGACCAAGTAGTTGACAAGAAGAAATTGATTGATGATGTTAGGCAAGCGCTCTATGCTTCCAAAATATGCAGTTATGCACAAGGGATGAATTTGATTCGTGCAAAGAGTGTTGAGAAAGGATGGGACTTGAAACTCGGGGAGCTTGCTAGGATATGGAAGGGTGGATGCATTATCCGCGCTATATTTTTGGACCGCATAAAGAAGGCATATGACAGGAATGCAGATCTTGCAAACCTCCTAATTGATCCAGAATTTTCTAAGGAGATGATCGAGCGTCAATCTGCTTGGCGTAGAGTTGTCTGCCTTGCTATCAGTTCTGGTATCAGCACCCCGGGTATGTCCTCTAGCCTCGCTTATTTTGATTCATATAGGAGGGAAAGGTTGCCTGCTAATTTGGTGCAGGCTCAAAGAGATTATTTTGGAGCCCATACCTATGAAAGGGTTGACATGCCTGGTTCTTTCCATACCGAGTGGTTCAAACTCGCTAAGCAATCTAAGATCTGAGTTGAGATCTGGCTCCTTCCCAAAATATTTACTGTAATAACCAGCTTTTGGACGCCAACTTTGAGCAGTGCACAGCACGCTATGACATCATCTGGTAGAGAAGATTTAATCTTGAAATGCTTTATAATGTGTTATAAACTCCCTTTTTCTTTGGATTTTTATGTTTTTTGATAGTCGTTTGTGTTCGAGAATCTAAGTGTAGAATCTTTCTATTTCTGGTGGCTTTGAACAAAAAACAGTTTGAGTGACAAGGTTCCATTCCTGTTTACTTAAGGAATCTGAGTGTGTTTCTTTTTTATTGTTCTTTGAATCAGAAGATTTTCTATCATCATATATTGAAATAATATTTCATTCTAAATTACAACTTTTTGCCATAAACATCCTTGGAATTAGTTTCTGATGTCCTGATGTTGTAGCCAAGACAGACCCTTCAGTGCTCAAATTTTTGATTATTTTTCATCTGAAGATTTTGCAAGTCTTTTAAGCTCGAAGGTTGCCAAAAATAACAACATTGCAAGTTAATTTTCGGGCTTATGCCTGGAGATTAAGTGCTCGTCGTGTCTTCATGCCACCTTTGCTCGTCGTAAATCTGGCCTTTTGAAACTCAGAAAATGCTGAATGTTACGACGATATGAGGTTAAAAGACAAACAACTTGAACCAAAAGTTATTTACGAGATTGGTAGTCAAATTTACCATGTGATTTTTCATTTTCATTTCTGGGTATTCAGAGGTGATTGAGTTTTTATCTTTTCAGAAATGCAATATTCTCTCCTTTATTGGTTCACCCTCCAAAAAACAAACAAAATGACAGTAAGTAAAAATAAATACTACTATTCGACAGAAGTCTGCCGGCAAGCCAATAAATTGACTGAGGTAAAACAGATATGTATACAAAATTTAAATAAATGGTGACCATTTATCAACACAAGAGTACTATTTTGGCTCTTCTGATTTAATTGAAGGCAATCAGTTTCCACCAAAGATTAAGCCAGAGAGTGAGTCCTACTATCTTGCACCAGCATCTCTAATAATTTAGGGAGTCGTTTTTTTGTCAATATGTTTCGTGCCTACTTTTGCGGTACAATTTTGTCTTAATTTTATCAGCTAAATTAGTTGGTACTCCCTTTTTTTATCTTTCTCACTTATAATCTTAGCACTATTCATACTTACAGAGAATCTTCTCAATTTTTTTCAATTTATAAGAAAAAATATAGTCATGTGGGGTCTTGTTTGATCCGTCTCAATTAGTACATTATTAATATTCAATCGTTATAATTTTTACTAATATATAATGAAAGATATTTAAGTTTAAAGAGGTGCATTGGGAGACACGCACAGGAAAGTGAGAATGGTAAAAATAAACAGAGGGAGTATCTAATATTACTCTTTTTCCTTATGTTTGCTTTTGCTTAAGGCTATTCTTATGCGATTATGCCGATTTTCCCTTTCCCTCCTAGAACTAGGGGTGTAAGTTATTTGGTTAAAAACCGAAAACCAAACCAAACCAAACCGAATTAATAATTTGGTTTGGTTTTTTTTCAAAATTCGATTTGGTTTGGATTGGAAAATTTTCATTTTTTTCGGTTTTCGGTTTGGATCGGTTTTTATTTTCAAAAACCGAAAAAAACTAAACCAAACCGAAGTTTGCCTATCCTATATGGGTTTTGATGTTTTTATCAATTATCTTTAGTTCTAGTACTTCAATTTTAAGCTTTAGTTGAAATTTGAAGTAATTCTTCTATGTTTGATGATTTGAAACTTGATAATTTTCGTATTATTTGTAAGATTTGGGAAAAAAAATTTGCATCAGAAAATAATTTCGGTTTTTTGGTTTGGTTTGGTTTTGGTTTTGTAATTTCGGTTTAGTTTGGGACGAATTTTGGTTTGGATTTGGACTTGAAATATGAAAACCGAATTTATTTTGGTTTGGTTTGGTTTTGCCCCAAAACCAAACCAAAAACCGAACTTACACCCCTACCTAGAACTCTCATCGCTTTAATTATGAAGTAACTTTTTGGTAAGGATCCTCTATTTCATTTTATGTGTCATCTAATATATCATTAATTACTTCATCCGTTCCAAATTAAATGCAACAATTTGGATGGCACATTCTCCTAGGCAAAATTCCTTAAGATGAGATTAAGAAAAAATAAGGGCATGTGACTAACTTAATATGGAGAGAGAAAGTGGGACCACAACAATTAGTGTAGTTAAATAAGGCTTAATTAGTTTTAGTAAAGGTATATTCGTAATTTCCCACTCAAAAACTTTACCAAGAATAGAAAGAAGTAAAATGTTGCATTTAATTTGAAATTGCCGTTTATGAAAACTGTTGCATTTAAATTGGAACGGAGGAAGTATATGAGTTGAGTCATGCCCAAAATTATATTGAATGATTGGTTTTGAAGTTTTCATGAATTTGAACCTATTTGACTCCTTTATAATTACGTTCTACTAATCCTGCTCTTTAGCAACCAAACAAAAAATTTCAAATCGTTCCCCTTTGATAGGTTGTATTGTAATTTGTAATTGTAAGATGAGCTTTCGTATGAACAATAACATTTATCTAAATTGGGTATGAAAATGTAGCCATAGGAAAATCCCTTAGCGCATGTTAAATTGAGGGTAATGCGTTAAGGAAGTAATGATGTAGTTGATGCAAAGAGTGGAAGGGGAATTTATTACCCTCATTTGGCATATAACCCAAAATAAAGGCAATAATTATCCACTCCTTAGTCAATACCTCATCCCATCTATCATAACTCATAATCTCCATCGAACTTTATTCTCTTTATTTTGTCTCTATTACTCTCTTAATACATTACGTGGGATTTTCTTGACTAAATTTAGAGATGATTCAGGAAGAAAAAAGGGTGCTTGAGTATACACACCCTGACTCATACATTACTCCGAATCCAAACATATGCTCTTTAGGAGCTTTCCACATCTATCTAACTTCTTCCGTTTTTGTTTTTTTCATATTTCGGATAACTACCCTCATAAACTCCTCACTTCAGTTCTAGTCCTTTTTTCTTATATCTAGCTGCAAACACACAGCTTCCTGAATCCTGACCCAATTTTGTAGGGAAAAAAAACTTGGCTGTATATTTATCCACCAGTAGTAATAAAAGAAGCGAGAAAAAGTGGAAAGAATGAAATTAGCTAGATGAAGAAGCCTATATAGCTGCTGTATTTATTACACTGTTGATCCTATAAACCTAAGTAGGCAAATCATATATAGGCAAGCCTGGCAACAGTAAATACAGTAATAAGCTGCAGCTGCATCACCCCTTTACAACATGTGCCTACGGTTGGAGATTTCTGTCCCAAATTTTCCAGCTGTTTAGACATGTTTAATTTCTGACAGAACCCCCCCCCCACCTCCTCCTGCTTCTGTTGCAGGCTAGAAAATTCAGACTGTACAAACAATCCATTTTTCTGGTGTCTGAAACATTCATTAGCTGCACAATGGAAGATTATTTGCTCGTTTAGTTTAACTTATCCATTATCTGATCCTTTAACTGATAATGTATGATGACAATTGCATAGGACAGGACACATTTGATAGAAGTTTCATTTTATTACTACTATCTTACTCAGGCTTCTACGAGTGTCCGATACTAGTACGTGTCTAAGCGCCGTTACTTGGCTAGTTTATGAAAGCCGGTTTAGATACTTGAGGCAAAACTAAAGGTCTGATTAGTAACTTCAGATTGCCTATCATGTTAATCAACTAACATGAGGCAGATTTACCAATATCTCGCTAATGAACCAAACTCGAGTTAGTTTTTTGGTTACAGAGTAAAAGGTGTATGATGTACCTTTCATCCCTTGTTAGTTGCCTTAATTTAGGCAATTAGCTGCACTCATTACTTTTTCGTTGGTCCATTTGTTGGCAGAAATGAGCAGTTTATGCTGTCCATCATACAAGTAATATTAAAATTTAACTCAAGAACAGTTCAAAATTGTGATTCTACTGATTACCCTTTTGCTGGTCCTACAGGCATATGAAAACCATAATGTGTATTGATCTCATTGAGATGCTAAATGAACTCTGCTATAGTCTTACTGTCCAGCAAATTGGTTTATTGCAACCCAAGAAAATTTCTTTTGCTGGCCTGTTGTCATTTTTTGTTTATTTGGACCTCATATCCATCAGATTTAACATTGAATGCCATATCTTCTCTGTCTCAAACACACCTGATATTGCCCTTTTACCTTTTCTTTTTAAATTTGGAGATATATATGTATTTTGGGACTAAGACTTTGTTGTTTTTGTTGGTTTGAAAGAATGCTTTAAGTTGGCCTTCTTGTAGGAGTTAGCCAAATTTGTTGCCTAATTAAGAAGTCGTATCGAGCTCTATAGTCCTCTTCTTTTTAAAAAAAAAAATTTGTTTACTGTTATAGCTTCCTGTTTCTTTTAGCTTGTTAATGAGATTTGGAAATTAACATCCTGCTTCAATAGAAGATTTATTTGTACACCTCTTCACACCATGGCAGAACTCTTCAGACCTCTCAAGCCTGCTTATTATTATTGATAATAGTAAATGAGATAAAAATGCACACTTCACAATTCACATGCTTGAAATTAGCTGGGAGTCCATTATTGGTGCTTTTAGTGGATCATGTTCATGTGCTAATTTTTTCCATCTTCCTAGAATATGTACACATTCACTTTGTCCTCTTAAGAATCATGGACCATGATATTTCTTGCGTATTCAACTTAACCCTCAATGTGTATTTGATAGTACAATAGAAAGTAAATTGAAACAACACTTGTTGGATTCCTGAGAATTATTGATTTTTCTACTACTTATTGCAAATGGACAATTAGTCAATTAGAAACGACCCATATGGTTTATATAAATGGTCAATGATAATACATTAATATATTGAATTTATGATATTTTCTCGATCTAGATTATTGCATTTATAATTGATTCCCATTGAACGTTGCCAATCCTAAAAATTAAGCAAACAATCTTGAGAAACGTGTCAAGCATTCTCCAATCGTACATGAACTAGGATCCCCACATTATCCTTCAAAATATATATATGCTTGGTAAGATTTGATCCTAGATTTTTACTAGAAAGTTCGGAAATATGGTCGATTGTCCCAATCTCACTTACTGTGTTTTTCTATATATACTCATGTATAGTTTGAGGCAAAATCAGCATATACTGTTGGTATATTGCAAATATACTTGCATCTGTCACTAGTAAAAGATTCTAAGTGAATTTGTTGAGGTAGGACCCTCTAATGAAAAAGATTCATAGTCAATTTTAAATATGAATTGTGATATCTTTTCCTTCATGTTGTAACATCAAATAGCACGTGCATGTATATAATTCTGCACATGAACCCTATCTTCTTATGTGCAATATTTCCCTCCACACCAAATATTCTTTGCTTCAGGGCATGTTGAGGATGATGAATCCTGCCAGCCTAAACAGAAAGTTTCCAACAATTCAAACATTACAGCATGTCAGCATCACCACCCCACTACTTTTGGCTTTTCTAGGAGGTTAAAACTTTTTGCCAAACAAATTAGAACTATATATATTGTTGCTGTCACTAAAAGTTCTTTCCTAGGCGACTATATGCTTGCTCAGTAAACTTTTTAGTTTCATACCCCAACAAACTTAATAAGCTTACTTACTTTATTTGGACCTCTTCATGCAATGGGATCAAAACTAGTTGTCATTGCTATTGTCATTTCCCCTTATGATGCCTATAGCCCGTTATCTTAGTTACAAATCACAATTATTGGCTTTTACAATTACTAATTCACAATTTAAATCATCATTATTATTAATTATATTTTAAGTGAAAAATTTAATGAAGTAGTTGATATATATTAGTCTAAAATTACAGGCCAAAGTTAGTAGAAGTATATAAGTAATTGAAACCCCTCTTTTTTTTTCTCTCTCAAACCTGGCCTCTCTCCTACCCTTTTTTCATCAATTAGGGGTCTACTGTGGATGATTTCATCCATTGTAGTTCCCTTTTCCCTTTTATTTTTGGGTTTTAGTTCATTTTCTTGTTTTGTTTAATAAATTAATCTCTTTATGAGATTTTCTCAAACCCCTGTTATGGGGTTTTTAGTTTGTTTTGGAATCTCCTTCCTCACTATGGGAGTTGCAGTGTAGATTGCTTTTGTTTTTAGGTATGAGAAATTATTCTCATTGGTTGAAGTTCGAGACTCAACGTGGGAGGTATTGGAATCTCGGATGCGGCCAATCCGACTACGATCAAGAATGTTCTTCCCAAATTATATCGTAATGATAGACTTCCTCATCAATAGCCGCTGATTCAAGAATATAAGGAGGCTGCATTGCTAGACTTCGATCCTGGTTCATTTAGTTTTTCGAAGACAATTTGATTTAGTCTTGTTTAATTGTATCTTGTTTTTCTTTAATACCTATTGTAGATGCAGGTTTGCGCCTTCAATTAATGAAATTCTCTTTCAAAAAAAATAAATAATTGAAAGTCAAAGTGTTGTGACTAAAAAGACAAAGGTAACTAGAAGATTCAAAGTTTTTTTACTCCTATTATTTTACGGATGCAAAAGAAAAAAAAACTAGAAAAGAGATGGGAAAATAAATGATAGGCATTGATTGTGATGTATCTAGCTCAAATTTAGAATCAATGAGAAGAATAGCTAGATTTGTCAAGTTGACATGTTGGAGCCAAAATTTCATACTTAGGTTATCCATAGGCCACAGTGGTGACCTATGTGAGGTGTGAAGCGCCTTGTACTATAAAATCGTCTTTACTCTTTGTCTATGAAGCATGAAAATCTCTCATACTTAAGGTTTATTTCCTCCCAAATCTAGAAAAATTTCAGCCATTTATATACTAGTGAAGCCTGAAAAAGCTGAATATGAGGCTTCCCATTCTAAAAATCTTTTATTTTCAAATTACAATCATTTTTAGGCTACAAAACATATTATAATATAAGTAGAGATGACGTACTAGATGTCAGGAAGATTAAAGGATAATTTTGAGACAGAGAAAATATTATAAAAGAAGTAGTAGAATACTAATATACTTCCTCCGCTCTTTTCTATCGCAACAATTGAGTTTTGCTTTCACAACTGCACACCTTCAACTATTAATATCTTTAATTGTGCTTTAAGAAAATTATACAAATTTGATATTTTGAAAAGATATATCGGAATCGAATCTAATAAGACCCACACGACTCATATTTTTCTTACGTAAAAAAATCACAATATATATTTAAAGGTGCGTGATTGAATAACTGAAATTTCTCAAGCGTTGTTAGAAAACAAAAACGGAGGAAATATATGATAAGCTAGCAAAATCCAAGTTTTGGATTTGATGATTCAAGACATAAACTCATTTCATGCTACAGCCTGGCAAAGTTTAAACTTGGGTTTTGTGCTAGTTTCGATAATCTAAGGATACCATTTTGGTACACATGTTTAGATAAAAGGTCAAAAGGACTTAACAATCCTTATTAAGATAGTAAAAGGTTAAAAGGACGTACTTTTACAGTTCTTAATAAGGAACCATGAAGATAACAAAGGCTGGGCATTTATTTCTATTTTATGCTTTGTTATATATTGTTAGAGAAATAGACCAACTTCAGTATAAACTACTTCTATAAAGTAGTGTACCGTCCTAATAAAACTTTAAATATACATACATATGGATTAACACCCTGATACAGAAACAGAAAATCACACTTCAGTTGATGGCAAGCGAAATTCTTGCACAAATTAAAGGGCAGAAGTGCTAACCTTTAACAGGGAGGGAAAAATATTTCCATAAATACTTTAACTTACAAAAGAGATTCCGATTACTACATCATTGGTCTTATATTCTTAACTCATTTTTACCAACTCCCTACCTAATCTAGTACTTCCTCGCATACTATTTTACTTGCATCATTTTAACTGCGCTAGTCCAATAATAAGCACCTTTGACCAATAATATTAGACTAATATATAAAAATTAAAAACCGAAATGTTATATTCATCTCAATATATATTTTCAAAATATAACTTTTTTAAAAATTAACTATAGTCAAAGTCAGACTTTTAAATTGCACAAAAGTCAAAATAATGAAAGGAAAATAGAACGAAGGCAGTAAATAAAATAATAGGAGTAACTTAATCTATTTTTTACCTTTCCTTTGTTTAGTTGATTTATTTGTCTTCAAAACAGTCTCTTTTCCTTTGCCAGTACCATATTTAGGAGTATTCCTTTCATTTCTGTCCTTGACTTTCTCTTTGCTAAATTTCATCCCTGATGACTTGC